>JAZHPH010000248.1:91747-168400 GCA_037356405.1 Nasonia oneida | reverse complement strand
AGTTTGAGAAACTGTTTTACAAATTATTAATCAATGCAGTATATGGAAAGTGTATTGAGCGAGAACGGTCTCGAGTTGACGTGAAATTGGTCAATAAATATAGTGGTAGATATGGAGTTGAAGCACGCATATCACAACCGAATTATCACAGTTGTGCAATCTTTGATGATAACTTGGTAGCTATTCAGATGAAAAGAACAAGTATTACTATCAAAAAACCAATTTATGTAGGACTCAGTATTTTGGATTTATCTAAAACATTGGTCTATGATTTTCATTATTCCTATATGAAAAAACGTGTAGGAGAAAAATGTAAACTTCTCTACACAGATACTGATAGTTTAATCTATGAAGTTCAAGACCTCGATATGTATCAGATCATGAAAGAAGACATTCATAGATTTGATACTTCAGATTATGATGAGAATAATCCATTTAACATTCCAAGAGTAAATAAAAAAGTGCTTGGACTCATGAAAGATGAATGCTGTGGTAAAATTATGTCCGAATTCATCGGATTGCGTAGCAAAATGTATAGTATTTTAATTGAAGGTGGAGAAACTATAAAAAAAGCCAAAGGTATAAAATCACGTGTTGTTAAAAAATCAATTACATTTGATGATTATCGTAAATGTTTGCAAGATTTAGCAATCATTCGACGTGAGCAGTGTAATATTAAATCGAAATTGCACATAGTTCACACCGAAAAGCAAAGTAAAATTGCGCTGAGTCCCCACGACGATAAGCGGTTTATCCTACCGGGTAGTACCGATACTTTACCATGAGGGCACTACAGAGTTATAGAAGAACAGATGGCGCAAGCTGTACTTGAAGTAGAGAGGGAAAACGAAGTGGAGGGGGGATCCGAACGAGCCAATGCCAGCAGCCCAGCAAGAGTGGAGATTGAATGGTCTACTGATATGATGGAGGAGTTTTCACATGAGTGGGATCCATCCATGGAGAGGGAAAGACCAATGACGAATAATATACTGCAGGAGGCTATGGAAAGGGCAGACATCGTGGAGGGGAATTGGCTATATAAAGCAGCGCACGAAGCTGAGGAGCACATTCGAGCAGTCGAAGAAGCCGAAGTCTACCAACCTAGCAGAAAAAAGCAAAACTCCAAAACTCTTAAAGTAAATTATCACTTAAATTTATACATCGCCGAAAACTTGTGCAAAATTTCCATTTACTTATGTTACTTTTTCCTCTTTTTCTAGAATGGATCTATCAGCCCTTAACCAGATTTCTGAAAGCAACTTCTTGCCAAGAAAGAAGCTGACGGAGTTGGAAAAAATCATCAATATATGATCACCGCATTAAAAGAGGTTAATACGAGATACGGTCGTAAGATCGTTGCTGAAATGGATTCGAGCTTCCAAGTCTTTTTACCAGAGAAAATCTCATCAGCCATGGTGCAGAACGAAGAGTTTTTCAATCAGCTCTGCGAAGCAGCAAACAAGTTATTATTATTTGCTACGTATCTCGGTGGAAATTGTTTTAAATTTGAAAATTGATACGGTGAGAGAGATGTAAATATAATAAACACACATTTATTTGTAAATACATTTTTATTCTCTTAAACTTATACATATAATAAAATGAAATAAGTATAATATTTATAAAATACATATGCATTACTATTGACTACTAAACCTGTAATCCTCTCATTTTATTTCAAAGAATTTCACTTTTATTTATCCAACTATTATGTTCACTACTAAATCCTAACCATTTAACAAATGCACGTTTCCCACTTTTTTTTCAAGACCTTTTCTACCAAATAGATTTCTGGATACTTAGTTTTCTGAAGTTCCATCTCGTAAAAGCCGCCAGCAATAGGTTCATCGTAATAATCTTTGAGATGGAGTTACTGGAGTAGTTTTGGCTATACGTGTTATTGTAAAAATTTCTGTAGACTCGTTTGGTGTATAACCTTTTTCAAAAACTTGTTTCAACCTACTTATGCGCACTTTCTCTCCAACTTTGAATTTTGGTTTCTTTCGTTTTACTGTCAATCGGTTTTGATTCAAAAAACGTTCCAGGATTTTGCTTTCGTTCGCTTGCGAGACATTTTTTGGCTCGATGTCTATTGTTCGATGTTTTCTTGAATTATAGCCTTTGATCAAATTGGGAAGAATATCTATCCAGTTATAATTTCCTCGTTTACTGAACTCTATCCACATTGCATTTTTTAATGTCCTATTGAAGCGTTCACATATGCTTGCATGAAGATTGCTGTGTGTCGAATACAGATTTATCTTGTACTTTTTCATGAGGGATTGAAAATTGGAATTGTAAAATTCTTTTCCCTGATCTGTATGTAGATTGGAAGGTGTTCGGCCTTCTTTTAATATTGTCTGCATAGCTTGAGTAACATCTTTTCCGCTCTTTAATAGAATTGGCACAGCCCATGCATACTTTGAAAATATGTCTATGACTGTGAGTATGTAATTGTAACTTTTATTCTCCTCAGAATAAGGTATCATTTCGACAAGATCGGCTTGCCACGTGTCGTCAATACCACGAATGTCATATTTTCTTCGTTTGTATCTTCGATGCGCTGGTTTGTGTAATTCTTCAGCTACTTTTTGACGCTCCATCTTCGGCTAAAGTGATGCTTAACTTATTATTCAACTCATTGATAATATATTCAATAGTTGAGCGATTAGTCTGTGATATATGATGAAGATACTTTAGTTTTTTATCCACTTCTGATTCAAATTTTTCAATTTGAAGCTGATATTCGTCGATAACTTCACTAATCCCAACAAGTTTTGAAGATAAATAGTCTATTTCAGTTTGTAGCAAAACTTTCAGCGAATGCAAAGTGACTGCATCGTTTGGATGCGAAGGTGCTCCTACATTACAAAGTCGTTTATTTTCCAAATCATAATTTCCATCTGATGTAAAGTTGTATCCAATGCCTGGAGGACCACGACTCACTTGTGGACCCTCTAGAGTTCTTCCAAACACATCAAGACTCATGATGGAACTGATTCAAAAGAAAAGTGTGACTGTTAATATATATGTCCAGCTTCACGTAATTCTTCAATAATTGAATGGATTTCATTGCTATGATTGTTATTTCCTGCTGATCGTTCAGCAATTAATAATCGCAGTCGTTCGACAAGCTCATTCGGATCATCCCAGTAGACTAGATCTATGGAAGAATCTTTTTTTGCTATTTTATATTTCGGTATGAGTCCTGCACCAGTGGTAGTCTTGCTTTTATTTTTTCGACAGCTGCGGAACATTGTCTCTATAATATTTTTATATTTTCTACTCTTTGAAGTGCGTAAACTCAAATTTTTGCTATGTCTTTTCCTGTGAGCACTCGTTGCTTCCAATATACTGCGATAATTTCTACGATCTGCCACACTTATTAGATTATCATCAGGCTGTTTCTTGAAGAGCAATTCCATTAATCCACTACTTTTAGGAAAATTTACGTTTCCCACTTTTACAGTCTTCTCGTCAAATTTAATTTCTGAATCGCCAATTATGAACATTCCATTAACTTGTCGTACTCCATATATATTGTCAATTTTGCTAGGACTTTCATTGATTAATGATAATAAATCTTTTGATAATTCATTTTTATCAATCGTTGATTTAAATATAGAATTTATCATGGTTGAATTCATTGAAGGAGCATCATCAAATTCATCGTAATCATCATCATCATCATCATCATCAACGTAATCATCATAACCATCAAATGTATTATTAAAATCTTTTAATAAACGACTTGATTGATCGAATCGCAATTGTTTTCTCGATGTTTTCTTGTTACTTTTGCTTGAATTGAAAATGAGATTTGAAGGCTGCTGCTGCTGCTGCTGCACGCTGACAAGTTTTGCATCAACAAGTTTTTAAAGTGGTGAAATTACTGGTTTTAAAGTATCAGCGACAACTTTTTCCACATTTTCTCTCTCTTGCTTGATTAAAGAGCATTTATTTTAATTGCATCCCGTGCTCTTATAAGTTCACCGAGAACATTCTTTTCTTCTTTGAATTCGGACATGATGACGAGATGCTAGCTGCAATACAACTGTAGAGATCATCATCTACGTCTCCTTTTTTATTGCAAAGCTGTCGAATCCTTTTCTATATCTACCATCATTCATTTCCCTATCTTTGTCAATAACGACAAATCCGTATTTATCTTTCTTCCAACAATTTGAACAAAGTTCGCGGAACTCGTTGAAAGTAAAGTCAGTATTTACATGATCATCATAGATGTGCTTAAGGTTTACATCATCTTGTCGGTATACGAGCGTACGATTGACAAAGATAAAAGCTATCTACACTTTTGTATCTGCCCATGCAGAAATATGCTTTTATATTGTCCTGTTTTTCGCACGCTACGTCATCGAAAATCATAATTGAATTTGGCAAGATACTACAGATTCATGTTCGCTGAATGGTCGATACGACACTCCGTCAATGGAATTCAATAATTTTTCTAGAAATTGATATTTGGGCTGATTCAAAGATTTAGAATATACATACACATTTTCAAATCTAAGACCGTTGGGATGTGTAATTAGTGTCAATAAACTGTTTGTTTTTCCACAGTTAGATGGTCCACAGAATACTGCTCGTATACTGTCAGGCAGTAAGTCTCCATGACGCTTCTTTTTCTTTTTATTTCCAAAATCAAAATTAGCAACAGGGAGTTTGAGGCTCTGCTCTGTGAAATCCATGTTTACACACCAGAGTCAAGTTTGGTATTGAGTTTTTAGAATATAAACTCTTGCTTTATATAATCATCTTCAGTTGTAAATCAGCACTCAAAGAGAGATGATTGAGTACAAAAGCAAAAAGGTGAAAAAAAAACCGAAAGGCTATGGATTGCTTGATAAAGTAATCAATAACTTACCGTTTGAAATGCATGTTCCCGGATATCAATACTGTGGTCCTGGAACTGTATCTTAAACCATATAAAAGTGGTATGGGATTATTCATGAAGCCATACAACGGTAGAGGTCTAGCTAAAAAAAAAAAACTTCGATGTAACTTTGCCAAATCGTGCACTGACCGACTACGATCTCGTAAAATATGCTCGTTTGCTCAAAATCTCACACTTTCGGGGTGTTTTCATGAGAAATAATTTGCCTTCCGATGGTCCATGGAAAAATGAATCTGCTGTGGTCAATTTGGATGATTATCAAAATAAAGGTACTCACTGGGTGTGTTACCAAAAACGAGATACTGAAGTGATTTACTTTGACAGTTTTGGAGATCTGAAACCGCCCATTGATCTTATGAGATATTTTAATGTAAAAGAAGTAAAATATAACTATAAGAGATATCAGACTTTTGATACATTCATTTGCGGGCATCTTTGTCTCCAATTTTTAACAGGAAATCTGTAAAAGCAGAGTTCACTCGTGAATATCCATCATTTGTGAACAATCAGTTATAGAAGACAGTTTCACTCTAACATTAACGGGGAAATCTTCAGTGTTGGAAGCTCAATATTTTCCTTCGATTGAATTACCTCATCATAAAAGTTTTGTGCTTGGTTTAATAGAACTTTTAACATTTAACTCAATTCCAAATATTGACTTTTCAAATAATAAACTTCATGTAAATGGTGATATCATAACTATACCTACTGGCAGTTACGAGATTGACGCTATAAATAATTTTTTACATGGATTATTAAAGTCAAAAGGGATTGAATTCACTGTAAAAGCCAACAATAATACTCTTAGGAGTGAAATTTATTGCAGTCATTCATTGGATCTTAGACCTCGCGATTCAATAGGTCATCTTCTTGGATTTACACCGAAAATTCTCGAAGGGAATCTTCAACACAGCTCTGATTTGCCCATAAAAATATTGAGAATTAACGCACTGAGAGTCGAGTATAATATCACCACAGGTGCTTACATCAACAGCAAAAAAGTACATACAATTCACGAGTTTTTTCCAAGAGTTCCCCCTGGATATAAAATTCTAGAAGTTCCGTCTCACGTTATTTATCTTCCGCTCAGTGTCAAGTGCATAGATAATCTCCAACTTCGCATCGTTGATCAAGATGGGAATTTAGTGAATTTCCGAGGAGAAGAAATTATTATTAGACTTCACATTAAATCAACATAATGGGCATAGTTTATAATTCTAAAGGAGTGTATATAAATCAGCCAGCATGTCAAACACTAATCAGTTGTCCGAAGAAGGTCAAACCATTAACACGGAAGAGCATTCATTTCCTCACAAGTCTAGGCCGAAAAGTGCGCTAAAAAAATTTACTTGCATAATTCTCTGCTGCTTCCTCAAAAATGGACGAAATTCTAAGTATTCAGTCCGGTGTCGTATTCAATGAGACGATTGCTCATTACGAAATACATGCACATCAACCATACTCATCAGCCAGCTTTGATAACAGCGATGAAATTCGCATTTCAATCCAACATCAAGATCTTTGTCTCTTACCATCACGTAGTTCAATTCATATATGCGGAACTTTACTACAATCAGATGGATCGCTATTAACTAAAACAAATTTCGTCAATAATGGGATTGTAGTTGTGTAAAAAAATTGTAGTTAATGTAAAGCATGAACTTATTTTGACAAGATTGAGAAATGATTTGAATGCAATATTTCAGGAAGGCATTGTAGCAAATAATTTTGCTATTTATGAAGATTTTCGTATAAAAATATCAAAGATAGAGTGGCTCATGCCAAACGTCACCGCATCTGACAAACAAAAAATTCAGCTATTAAATTTTATTGGAAAAGATAATCCTATCTCTATGTGCTTTCGTTCATGGGAATTGTTTGAATATCCGTTACTGCCCAGGACAAATAAACATATCTGGACGGTAAAAACTTCAAATCAACTAGAAAAACCTCGATTTGTAATTATTGGGTTACAAACTAAGAAGAAAAATGAAAGAACTGCCAATGCCAGTCATTTCGATCATTGTGACATTAATAACGTGCGATTATTCTTAAATTCACAATATTATCCATACAACAACTTGAATCTTCGCGTGAGAAGAGGCCAGTATGCAATTCTATATGATATGTTTACAAATTTTTAAAAATCATATTATGGAAAAGAACCACGCCTAATGCTGACAAAGAAAGAGTTTATAACAATGCAACCGCTCATGGTCATTGACAGTTCACGTCAAAACGAGTCACTTAAAAACGCTCCTGTCGATGTACGCATAGAATTTGAGACAAGAACCGACTTTCCAGATAACACTTCAACTTACTGCTTAATCTTACACGATCGCGTTGTTCAATACAATCCCATTAGTGGCGATGTGAAAAAACTAATTTAAGCAATTAAGATGGAATACACAGTACACAATGTAAAACTCGTGAATTTATTCCATCATTCAATATGTAAAACAGAAAAAAAAACCAATGAATAAATAAACATGAAATTAAAAAAAAATAAATAAACTTACGCATTATTTCTTTCAAAAATTCCTCAATCATTTCAAACAAAGGAAGTTGCATTCAGTACTCTCAACGAGGAAAGTATCAGTGATCCCATAATTTTTCTACCGAATTGCAAAAAGAAAATACTTGGCTCAGTCACCATTATCATCGACTACTGTGCAATTAGAAACATTCTTCGTGAAAATTTAAATAATGCAAAAAGAATTTTTGTAATTGGCAAATTGCATACCGAAATGGCTTCAGCGATTCAAAATTTTCCCTCGTTAACACAGCTGTACATGCTTTGCATCCAGCGCTTTGAATTTTCACACGCGCTTAGTCTTTAATCTGCTGCATCATAAATCTAAAAAATTATCTTTTTCCTGGCAAAACATAGCTGACACCCTCGCATTCCCAACACCAGCAAGTCATATCTCTCGAATCTAAGCGAGCGAGAGAGAGCCGCTGCTCTCAGTATACCAGCTAGCAAGAGAGAGAGAGAGAGAGAGAGAGAGAGAGAGAGAGAGAGCCTCTGCTCTCAGTATACTAGCGATGGAGAGGGAAGGGAGACTCGGATCTCGTGAAGAGGGGATCTTATACGCATCTGAGTGATGCAGTATCCTATAGGCATACCAACTCACTTGTGAAAAGGGAGACTCCGCTCTGGAGGAGGAAGGCCCACAGCGAGCGAGGGGGAAGGGAGACTCGAGGATAGGGGCCCTATGCTTATACACGGACCGGCGTACCAAATCATCCCAGGCCGAGTGATGCAGTATCTTATAGGCATACAAAATGACTCGAGAGAAGGGAGACTCGGGGCTGGAGGAGGGAGGCCCTATCCTTATATACGGGCCGGCGTACCAAATCACCCCGGGTGTTCCAGTATGCCTATGATCTGGTATGCCTATAGCCTAACTACTGCTGTTATAATAAATTATATTAACTTGGTCTCATTTTTGTGTAATTATGCATAATTTTTGAAAATAACGAAAACTACGACGTGAAGTGAAGACAACGATATCAGTAAAATCATCGTCACTTTCGTATACATTATTGAATAAAATAAAATTTGTCACTTATTAAATCAACAAATCTCTGTATTCCGTGATAACTTACACAATAACAAACAATTATCAATTTGATTTTTTATGGTACGAGGTATATTGTAAGGAAACAATGTAAACTACAACTCGAGGTGGAGGTCACAATTGGTCACATTGGCTTCGACATCCCCTTAAGCAATGTGAATGAATAAAGTATTCTTTTTTATGTATTCATACTTACGTAGGCATTTCGAACTCAGGGGAACCCAATATATTATTACAAACAAACGTATCATCTTGATTCACACCTGTGAAGTAAATATATTTTTAAATTAATGAAAAATAATATTTCAGTTTCAATGTTACCCTGTTGCAAATAACCATGTGTTTACATGTTTTGTGACCATTAATGGAATTACCATGCAGATAAGGGGACATAACACCTTTAAACTTTGAAAAAAAATTTTTATTGCTTATTCCGACAGGAAATTTTTCGTAGAACACGCTTCTGAAGCCCGTTTATCAAAAAAAAATTCCGCAAAGTTAGAAGCAAAATACTGTCACGGGGCAACTGGGCTTTAGCGCGACAGCCGCGAAGATGCTGTCGCGTCAACGAGGGGGATTACTTACTCTTTTTATCTCCGCACGGCTATCCCTCGATGATGCTGAAGTTGGCGACGGACGTTAGCCGTTGGTGCAATGCCGACTCCGTACTATGCAGCCGGGTTGCCTCGGTGTACAACTGCGCGGCGTACGAAGGTCGCCGCGCTTTCTTCGCGTATAAAGTCTCCGGCCAGGCACGCGCTCTGTAGCCGCGCCGCGATGTAACCGGCTTTACTCTACCGGGTTCGTCGGAAGGACGCAACGGGAGTACGGAATAAACACTCGTGTATTCATGAATAATGGAAAGATGTCTATATTCTCCAAGATGTTAATACAATGGATTACGCGTCGCGAGAGGACGAATTCGCACTCGCGGTTCGTACTGGAAACGAGCCGACGACTCGGTGGCAGCGAGCCTCGGCCTCGGCGTCCACAGCCGATTCGGTTGCTTATAAATTGAGCAATAGCTAGTGTGACGAACTTACAGTATTTGACGCGCGCGTGAAGTACTCGGTCGCCGCGTGTCCGTCGGCTGCCGACGGGGAAAAGTCCTTGATGGCCGGGAGTCGTCCCTCTCGGCTGGAACAGCGACTCGCTGGGATACCCCGGATGCTCGAGGCGGTGGTTGCTTGGGTGCTTCCTTCCAGCAGTTGGACTCGGGTCGTTGCTGTGTTCCTCAGTGTTCGCCTCAGTTGCGCGGATACTTGCGGGTGATTCGCCGGTATAAAAAGTCGCACACGTCTAGGTCGTCCTAGCGCTTTTGCCTGTCTGCCTCGCACGCTGATTTCGCGCGCGCTTCCTGAGTATCGGCGAGCCGGCAACGTCACATCACGCATTAAATGGTCGCGCGACGGGGCGAGCGCGCGAAATACGAATTCGCGTTCGCTCGTCACAATACTAAAACAAAATATTTATCGTTTGTTCGTAAAATTGCGTATTTTTCATTTTTTGTTTAATACAACTAATCATTTTTGTTAAAGTAAAATTTCAATATCCCACCTAACCGTCGTCTAGATTCGTATGTATGTGTGTGGACTCTGTATGAATCTCTCTATCTGTTTGTAACTCGTGTACTTGCGTGTATATATGTATGTGTGAGGGACGCGAGCCGCGCCGAGTGCGGCACTATGTGTACCGCTCCAAGATTCGACTTCGTTATGTTTCCCATGAGAGCTTGAACTGATGAGACGTCTACGTGACTTATTCTGCGCCTACTTATATATTTTGATTATCATCAATTAAACTTTTCTATTTCTTCATATTACAAAGTGCTCTCTTATTTATTATACCTTTTATCAATTTTAATTTTAAGTTTTATAAATTTAATCTGAATAAAATTTTTATTGTTAAAAATACTATTTTTTTACCGTAGTATATACGTATATTATGCTTCGCATACACATTTTAGTGAATAAATTTGAGCGTATTGATAAGATTTTTTTGCGTTATTTCCGAGATAAATTTCTAGTTTCGCTTCTTACATAAGGCTCTGATTGAAACGTAGGGACATTTATTTGAATTCAAATATCGCGCGCCCGCGCGCCACCTGTGGGCAGGTTAGAATCAATGTGTCGGAGAAGGACAGAGCGACCGTTCTGCTATTCTGCTAGCAGACAATATTTCAAAACACAGCTGATATAGTGCTAGGATATGTTTTACACTGAGTAAACACAGCTGATGTTTTAATACATAAAAAAGCTGTTATTTTTTAAAAGTGTGTTTAAATTAATCTAATTGTAAGTAGTGTTTGTAGTGTTTTTGGGGTTATAGCTTATGCGCTTCTAACCCCAGCTTATAACCCTAAAAAATGAAAAAAATAAAGTGTTAGTCAAAAAGCAGAGCAGTGAATTTATTTAAAAAAGTGTGAAGTGTAGTGATTTTAAAAATATGTGTGATAATCGAGATTCTAAGGGAAGGTTTGCGAGTACCTATCCAGACAAGAAGTACTCTCGAGGAAGAGGCAAGAAGAGGCCAAGAAGATTTCTAGGAGTAACGAGTGAGGATGAACCTGCCAACAAGTCAAGACCTTCAAGATCAGCAAGAAAGATGGAAAATCTAGTAGCGGAACTCGGTTGAAAAAAATCATATGTTTTTATCAATATGTTAAAAATATGTACTTTTATCATATGTTTTTGTAGTTTCAATTTCACATATGATAAAATCACACGATAAAAACTTGTAATAAAAACACATACTAATAACTTTTCTGATTTTAAATCAAAATTAAAACTTAAAGGCGACACATTTATTATATTTGGTGATCATAAATGGTAGTACCATGCGGATGATAACACCAAAAATGGGTCATATGTCTATGTTATCTGCCACTTAACTTTTAAAAGTTTAGACAAAACCAGTCAAGTACCATATAACATAGACATATGACCTATTTTTGGTGTTATCATCCGCATGGTACTACCATTTATGATCACCAAATGTAATAAATGTGTCGCTTTTAAGTTTTATTTTTGATTTAAAATCAGAAAAGTTATTAGTATATGCTTTTATTACATGTTTTTATCGTGTGATTTTATCATATCTTAAATTGAAACCACAAGAACATATGATTTTTTTCATCTGGCAGCTATCAACTCATGCAGAAAAGTTGGCATCAGTGGTTACTTTTCATGCTCTTGGACTTGGACACGCTGGTCTATCAACATTTTGTGGGTTGTTGGATTGCGTGAAACTCATGGCTCAGTCTGCATATGATACAATCAGCAAACAATTTCATGAAGTGTGTGAGAAAGTTGCCAAGGACACCATGAAGACTGCAGTGATAGAAGAAAAAGCCGCTACAGAGACTAGAGCACCCGGATCAAACATTTGGAGGTTTGACTGGTAATTTTCTGTTTCTAGAGAGAAATAGAGAGAGAGAGAGAGAGAGAGAGAGAGAGAGAGAGAGAGAGAGAGAGAGAGAGAGAGAGAGAGAGAGAGAGAGAGAGAGAGAGAGAGAGAGAGAGAGAGAGAGAGAGAGAGAGAGAGAGAGAGAGAGAGGGAAAGTATGATGAGACAAAAAATTATAAGCATTGTAATTATTACTCATTTAACACGTAGTCTTATGGGGAATCGCATTTTCAGCACAGTTATTCTTAAATTGTATAAAAACTACTATTCAGTTTTTTATGAGAATTTGTATACTAAGAGATAAATACTTGAATATTTATCATTTTTGAAAACTATGAGTAGGTAGATATAAGTGTTACAAAGAATTAATTGAAGACAAAAAAAGTGACATTTAACCTCAAAGAGTGAGTCAAATCAGCTTCTGCATAGAATTTTTTATCAATAATTAGGATGAATAGAATCATTTAAAGTCAATGCATAATCATTATTTAATGTTTGATCATTTATGCAGCTTCTTTAGCAAAGTAAATATCGCAAATAAACGAAAAATAAAAACTGGATTTTTTTTGACTAGGGGTGTATACCGATGGTACTACCTTAATGGTCACAAAACATGTAAATTGTGTTATTTTATAAACTTTTTCATTTTTTTTACATTACTAAACTACGTAGTAAAACCATGTAGTAGCCACATGGTTTTAGTACATGGTATTATAACCACATCATATGAGGTTTACCACATGGTCGCTTGCAACAGGTTAGGAAATTCTTAACCAATAAATGCCCAGGTATAATTAAAATTTAATATTCTATTTTAATTACTAACAATATTTTTATTGTTGAAATGCATACCTGATGGTTGAAAATACAATTTTTTTACTCTATTTTTATTACATATTAATTGTGTATGCAATTGAAGATCAAACGAACTTGTGAAGTTCGATCATAATTATCTGAGTTCCTTGTTCGAAGAGATTAACTATATGTAGTTTACGTCCTTGGCTGTAGATGACGCCACTTTTAGAGCAAAAATGAAAATCGAGCACCTCCTCGACTCGTGCGCGCACTCACGTCATTATAGTTTAGAGATAACACAGTATTGCTTTCTTTATGGGTGGGATAGTATATTGTTATAATCATTATTTTATTATGTGGGTGGGTTGTTAATCTCTTTGAACATGGAACTCGGATAATTATGATCGAACTTCACAGGTTCGTTTGATCTTCAATTATCCTTCGTATTCACCTTGTACTTCAGAGATTAACTATATGTAGATGTTTAGAGAAAGTTGTAATGTTATTTTCTTTATTTTATTTATTTTCGTAAATCTCATACATTTATATTTGTGCACACTAACGAACGTATTACATAAATTATTTCTTATTATTCTATAATAATACTTTCCGCAAATCTCTCAGTATTATCTGTAGTAATTATTTGACGATTGTAAAATTTCGCGAAGATTTTAGACTCTTCTGACCATCCTGCAGCGTTTTTAATGATATTTATATTAAGACCATTTTTAAAGACTTTTGATGTCGAAGCATGTCTTGTAGAATGCGCTGTAAATTGTTCATCGATGTTGCAAATCTTTAGCACGTATTTTATCCATCGGCTAATTGTTTGAGATGTAGCTGCTCCATGAGATCTTTTTGTGGTCAGAATGAGATTATCATTTTCAGTGTTTCTTAAATCTTTTGTTATATTCGTATAATGAATTAAAGTTTTGGCCGTGCAGACATTTGGTCTCGACGTAAAAAATGGTAAATTTGAATGAGGTTGTGCTACTCCTGGTCTCGAAGTTTTTATTAAGTCTAATATAGTTATTTCTACGCCCCTATTTGTGATCTTTATTCCTTTTAGTTTAATTAATGATAAACTTTGTACTCTATATCCAGTGCTTAAAGCAAGTAATACAGTTAGTTTTAATGTTAATTTTTCTAACGTTAATGATTCTAAGGGAGACCACGTTTGAAGTTCTTTTAAGACGATATTTACGTCCCAGGTACTATTATATTTTGGTAATGCAGGTCTGAGTTTGAAGACACCTTTAAAAAAACGACTTATTTCTGCGTTTTTTGAGAGATCGTTGTTACATATTAGGGACAATGCTGCTCGTGTCGAGTTGAGTGTACCGTATTGAGCGCCTTTGGCAAATTGTTCAGTCAAAAAATTCAATACTGTCTTAGTTTCTACATTATAAATATCTAACTTTTTTGTATTGCAATATGTACACCACTTTTTTATCGCAGCGTTATATTGTTTGTACGTATTTTTAGTTAATGAGGCTAGAACAATGTCAATTGATGATTCTTCTAATTTCTTTTTTCTGTACACTTCCCGGATAATATTCCTGCAATCAAAGTGATCTGATTGCTCTGTGGGTGTGTCACAGTCCTGCAAGGAGATAATAAAATTGATTAGATGGTTTGAAAAAGATTGGATCTCTCTGTAGCATGTGTACAAATACTGGATACCATGGTTGTGTAATCCAGTGTGGGACAACAAGGATACCTGTTGTTTTATCTTCTCGGATTTTCTTTAAAATTCGTAATATTAAACTGAACGGTGGGAAGGCGTACCAAAAATTATTTTTCCAACTTATAGTGAATGCATTTATGGCGGAGGCTTCAGGATCTCTCTCCCACGAACAATACAATTTACATTTACTATTTTGTCTTGAAGCGAACAAATCAATTTCGGGAGTGCCGAATTTGTTGACAATGCTTTTAAATGCATAATCTGCTAGCGACCACTTAGTGTCAATGTTTGAAATCCTCGAGCCTTCGTCAGCGGGATTTTCCTTTGACGCTATATACTCTGCGAATATCCAAATCTTACGTTCAATACACCATTCCCAAATAGTTTTCGTGATATTATGTAGGTGAGTATTTTTGATTCCTCCCATTTTATTAATATATGAGATCGCATCAATATTGTCTATCCTTAGGAGGATTTGACAATCCCTATCATTCTTAGCGAAACATTTTAAGGCAAAGAAGGCTGCTAACAGTTCAAGAAAATTTATGTGATAAGACTTTGCTCCTATTTTCCATAATCTTTGTGCATTTTTGTTCTCACATGTTGCTCCCCAACCACTATTAGAAGCATCAGAAAAGATTTCCTTGTCAAATTCAAATTTACGAATATTATTGGAACATTCCAAAATGTTTTGATTCCACCAAGATAGATCTTGTAAGGCTGATTCGTCAAGTTATATTATTTTATTTTTATTTTTACTATATGATTGCATTGAACCTTGCAGCCATTTTTCTCTTTCTAATTGTTTGTAGTAAAGCCAGCCTGATTTTACCGCAGGGCAAGCTGCAACTAAGTTACCTGTCAGACTTAATAATTCATCAAATTGACGATATTTTTTATTCAAAATTGTATCAACTAACTTTTTAATGTGTAATTTTTTCTTCTCAGTAAGTTCGAGCGACATTTTTTCTGAGTCTAACAAAAAACCTAAATATTTACAATTTTTCTTTGGTACGAGTTCTGATTTTTCGAAGTTAATTATAAAACCTAAATTTAATAATGTTGTCTTTATAATTTCACAGTGTGTGGCACACTCTTCAGATGTTTTGCCGAAAATAAGAAAATCATCCAAATAATTGGTAACACGAATACCTTCCTTCCTAACATGACCTAAAACTACTCTTATTATTTTGCTATAAATGTAAGGACAGGTGCTTAAGCCAAATGGTATTACTGTAAATTGAAATAAAGAATCTTTATAACAAAATTTTAAATATTTTCTATAACTGTTATCAATTCGAATCATAAAATATGCGTCTTTCAAATCTATAGTACACATATAGTCATCTTTATCAATTAGATTTATTGCTGTACGGATGTCTTCCATCTTAAAATGTTGTGTGAGTACGAAATCGTTAAAGGATTTTAAGTTTAAAATGAATCTATGACTACCATCTGGTTTAGGAACCATGAAATAAGGTGATACATATTGATCTTGTGAGTTTTGTGTCGATTCAATCGCCACCCAGTTTTCTTAATTTGTTTATACTTTTCTCTAAATGTGTTGTTTCTGATTCGGAAAATTGACACAATTTAGGAACTTTGTTTTGAAATACTTTACTCTTTAAGGGAATATTATAATCCTGAATCGCATTCAGAATAAAATTGTCACTCGTGATTTTTTTCCAGTTTTCAATAAATAATTTTCATCTACCAGCCGTGTTTACCTCGTTTATTTTTTCTGTTGTTGAGTCGTTTGTTGTTGAATTGGTTGAGATTGGTTGTAATCGCGACGATAGTAAGGTTTCTGAAATCTCTGGTTGTTTCTTTGATTGGAGTTTCTGGAGGTGAAATAATTCCTTGGACCGCGGTTTATCTGGTTCACCTGTCTGTTCCCTGATGAAACTCTCCAGTTTATTGAATTATTTGGTTTAAAGACCTTATTATTTGTGTTTGTATTAGGTTTCATATCTTTTCCAACTTTTTCAACTGTTTTGACGTTATTAATCAATTCTTTTATGTTGTCACCAAAAAGAAATTCTGTTGGTACTGTTTTATCAAGAGCAGTTTTTACTTTCTTTTCAAATCTAGGAGTGATATAAACCTTCCTGGCTATTGTCCACGAGTGAAACAGGTCTGTGTTGATCTTCAAAGCATCTGATAAATATTGTAATATAAGATCTCTGTCGACCTCCTCGTTTTGATCATTCGTTATCATACTCAGTACTGCTGCTGTGAGCGAAATGCTTGAACCAATCATATTTTGGTAACTGAAAAAATATTTATCTCTTTTGATAGCATCTTCTTTAAGACATGCTAAAATCTCTTCATTTAATGTAGGCGCATTCATATTACAGTCCTGATATTTTTTAGGAACGAGATTTAGAATGTCATATTTGTCCTCCTTGGCAATTCCGTCCTTCATCCAAACCTTGATTCTGTCAGCAATTTGTGGTATGGGTTCGGCCTCACCGACTTTACTTTTATCAGTATGTTCTCCCATAAATCTTTCCAACTCATCGAGAGCTTCTGCCTATTCTCTAGATTTGTTCTCTTTTTCGTCTTCTGACGTGTCCGTTGATGAATCTGTGGATCATATTTTATTGTGTAATTCATTTCCGTATATATATTCAAATATATCTTGTTATTTCCATGCTCGCTTCAACGAAATTCGACCGGTTTCTCAATCTTATTTTGTGTGTGTGTGTATATATATATATATATATATATATATATATATATATATATATATATTCGTATATATATGTCATTGTTTATCTTACACTCGGCTCACGACTTCGCTTCGACGAAAGCTCGGCCGGTTCCTTAACATAGCCTCAAAAATCCTTTAACCTCAAAAAATTTGTTACGTGAATTGTTTCACTTTTTTTCTCAGCTCATAACTATGCTTCGACATTAATTCGGCTGGTTTTCTTTGCATTTCCATTTCTCGACATTTGTCTCCCGATTCACGAGAGCTCAGTCATTTGTACTACGTTTGTGATTAACTTACCTGAATCATCAGCGTCTGTCGCTTTCTCGAATTTTTCTTGACCTTGTCTGAGCTTCTTAGCTAAGGACCCCATTTCATCTTCAAGTTCTTTAACTTCCTTCCTACACTTCTTTCGCATACGCAAAAATTTTTCTTTTGTCGAGCTCATGGTGGACTCTCTAGAAAAGCGATGTGCGATGCGTCGTCATCGGTGCCAAAAAACGTAATGATGTGAGTGCGCGCGCGAGTCGAGGAGGTGCTCGATTTTCATTTTTGCTCTGAAAGTGGCGTCATCTAGGGCCATGGACGTAAACTACATATAGTTAATCTCTGAAGAACAAGGAACGAAGGATAATTACTATATACTTTTACGGTTTAAACTTATTACGTGATGAAAATACATATTAATAATTTCTTTCATAAATTAAACTTGAAAAGACAATACTATAAGTATTTCTGGTAATCATTATTGATAGTTCTGTGTAGATGATATAACGCCATTGTAATCCCACGTGAAAAATATAATGAGATCATGTAGGAGATCTCATAAAGAACTTATAATGGCGATCAGAAACAATAATATTGTTGATTTTTTAAAGCTTTATTAAAAAATTATTAATGTATTTTTATTGTATTTTTACTGTGTAATAATAAATTGATACTTCTAAAATGTATAATAAAAAACAAAATAAGTATATAATAAATTTGTAAGTTTTTTTCAGTCTGATAGACTTTGAACTCGAGACTTGTTGATTAGTAAATTGCTAATTGAGCTATTTTAGCGCTTACATAAACTCTATAATATAGCTGATAAGGATGTATGTATACATATGCATTTTACATTTGTTTTACCCAGTTGCGAAGGCCTATAATAGAACCCGATAAGTTTGGGTGCAAATACCATATAGGATTGAATTCCCATTAGGCATTTGCACCCGGACTTATCAGGTTCCATTAGACCTTTTGCAACCGGGTACATTTGACTTCCTTGAAAACATCTTTTGTAATAATCTAATTCTTATTTTATCGTGATTTTTGGCCAACCAAACTTGTAAACTAGAAATGGCGGGTATTAGTTCAAAGTGATCATGCAAATTGGATATAGTTAAAAAAAACTGAACTGACAATTTGTTATGTAATGAGCTAATGTAAAGCAATGTATATATTAATATCCGTATGTTAATTTTTACAACTATTTGTTTTTGATGACACGAGCAATTTTATAAATATAGACATAATTTAGCATTATTTGGCACAGTAAATTATTTTTATTAGAATAATTAAGCAATAAAAAATATTTAAAATCCAAACTATAAAAACTATATATTAAGATATAAATATGTATATGTAGTATTTACCAATATTCTATGATTCACTGCTTTTAATTACATCTATAATTTCTTCCCTATTATTTTGAAGAGTATTCTCCAACGTTTTTTTCATATCCTTGATTTTCTGCTTATTTATATTTACAGTTTTTTGGTCCTTTTCATGGTCATGACTGGAAAGTTTATATATTTTTACATCAATATCTGTCTTAATTTGTTTTGGTAATTTAAATTCCGATGAAGCGATCCAGTTTTTACAAAAAAGGTAACATTTTTGGGTCATTTCATGACATCTGCTAACTTTTGTTAGCATTCCACTCCTTCAGGCGAAGAGCAATTATATCTTCTTCATTAGGTACTGTTATCAAAAAATTAAAAATATTAAAAAGAATTAGTTTTAAATTTAACCTGATAAAAGTATAATGACGGTTGAGAAATGAGGAAGCAGCCAGTGTAGCAGAAGCTCTGGGAACCAGCTATTTAAAAATTATGACCAGCAAGCATCTATTTCAAAATGTTTCACCAAAAACAATTTGTTTCAGATATTTTATCAAATAATCTACTAAGATTTTTTATAAGAAGAATCTGAGATAGTTGGTTTATCAATAAAATCTCCAAAAAAGCTTGTTTTGACATCTTTTGAAAAGTATATTATGTAACGGGTACGGAAAGGGTTCTTTGTGAAACGAGAGAAACATGAGCCGAAGGCGAGCTGTAACTCTGTATGTACTAGTTGCATACGATATTTTATACCACAAGAAGCTAAAAACAAGCAACAAAGTTGCGATTCTTAGGTTAGAGTGGTATAAATACTTGTTTTCTGCAGCTAATTTTTTATAGTTGGTTACTAACTAAGAGCCATCAATATATTATATTCATAATGAAAAACAAAAATACTTACAAAAATAGTCTTCAATAATTTGCTCCATATAAGTGAGTACAAATGGTTCTATACTATCACGGTATTGCTTTTCAGCTCCATATAAAGAATAGACTGCCTTCAATAATGATTTTAAATCATCTAGTAACAAACTATTTATTTTTTTCCTTGTAGAAGCTTGTTTCATTTTCAAAAATAATACCAATTTTTGATACAAATTTGTATCCCACTTTAGCCCTAACCGTTTAGGCTTAGATTCTGTCATTTTTAATATTATTCAATAAATAACTTTCCTCCAATAATCTCCAATAATAAAATTGTAAGAGCCATTAAAAAACAATCAAAGTTTGTGCATAAATCTTTTAATTTAGAAGCAACTCACAAAATCTAGTCTAGTCTATAATCTAGAAGTACAAGTGTTATCGACTCTAAATTAACCAGTGCTCAAAGCTTCAATCTAGTTATTCAGAAATGTTTATGATATGTAACAACTTTTTAATAGGTCTTTAAAAAATTATATTTTAAACATATAATTTTAATTTTAGATCTTCTAGAACTAACACAGTAAAAATATTTTTAGCTGCCCGGAATATGCATTAATATTTTCCGGGCCTTCCCGGATTATGTATGAATTATTTCCAGGCATGCCCGGAAAATGATAATATATGTGTAGGTCTTCCAGGCATTCCCGGAATATCAATAACATCCCGGAAAGTAAACGGAAGTATCTATATTTGGCCCAGAATGTGACATGTCGTATACATATATTTATATATGATCTATATGTTGTACCTGACTCCCAAAAAAAATTTCAACGCGATTCCTTCATTTGGCTTCGAGTTCTAGCTGGTCAAACTTGAGGTTTTAAGCAATTTTTGCATTTTTTGCCTATTTCTAATGATTTGTAGCCCATAAGGAATGCATTTTTAACTAAAACGACCCAGATACTTTTTTTTTGTGAAATTTTCTGAATTTTTCAATAAAAATACTTGTAAAGCCCTATATATATGTTAAGGCTACCTTATTTGAATTTTAAACCTTAAAATGTGAATTCTGAACTTTTGATCCGGTCTCCGAGATCTTCAATACAGTAAAAAAGTACCTTTTTATAGTAAAAAAGTAGCTGTAAAGTTTACTACATAACTTTTAGTAGTAGGTCAGACTCATTCTGAAACTTTACAGCAACTTCGTTTACTATAAAAAGATATCTTTTTACTGTATTGAGGTTCTCGGAGTCCGGATCAAATATATATATATAAATAAAATATTTCAAAGCCCTATATATATATAGGGCTTTGAAAATATTTTTAATAAATATTCAGAAAATTTCACAAAAAAACTATCCGAGTTGTTTTAGTTAAAAATGCATCCCTTATAAGCTACAAATCATTGAAAATAGGCAAAAACTGCAAAAATTGCTTTAAACCTTAACTTTGACCAGCTAGAATCTGAAGCCAAATAAAGAAATAGCGCTGATTTTTTTTTGTCAGGTACAATATATATATATATATATTTTTTTTTTATTTCACACAACTCATGAGGTAAATAAAAAGGCGCGTTTTTCTCTGTTTACAATAATGTTATGTTTTATTTAATTTGACTTAAAATTTAAAATTTAGATTAATTATCTCATAGAAATTTGAATATGCTTGAATTATGTATCTTATTCGTAAATATTTAATACTTTTATCACTTTTATTCAAAATTATATGAGTACATAAAAATTTCAAAAGAACTCTGTATCGCCACACAGTGTACCAAAATCCAATTTTTGTGGCTAAAATTCGCTCGACAAGCCAAATTGCAATCATTCTTAATGAAAAAAATTGCAAAATACTTGTACGATGATTTCCGTTCATGTAGGACTGCTTCCTCTTCTTCCAGAAATACTTGGCGCGCTACTGCTCCTTTATCCACGCGCATTCTTCCTCGTATCGAGTCCGTGTCAATGTGATATATTATGATTATGTCAATGTAATATATTATGATGATGTCAATTGCCCGGTGCGGCACCTTGCTCACGTCTTTCGAGATCATAACGCCGTCGGCTTTGGCTGTTTTGGCCGATTTGCTTTAGTCGAGCCCTTAGATGGACCGGGCTTACGCTTTCCATCCTGCTGATTTGCCGTCAGCGCACTTGCCGTTACAATTTTTCAAAGACACCCACGCGGGCGGCGAAAGGGTTTCGGGGTAGCTCCGTTTACGTGTCCCCCAATTATCTCCGCCACCGCGGATGTCGACCCATATTTACCGGGCCGTTGCTCGCGCTTCCTTCCCGCCACTACGTCCGTCGGCTTGAGCTCAGACTCGAGTTCGCACGCTTCTGTCGCGTCGCTCATCGCATTCACCTCTCAAGCATCCGCCGGTGATCAAGATTAATCGTCGTCCCCCTCTTCGTCGTCTTTGTCATAAAAGATTTTCATTTCTTGGGTCGACACTAGCTTTTCCATTCTTTCTGTTTTATCGGTCAGCTCGAATGTATTCGAGTCGACTTGGGCCGTAATCGTATATGGGTCTATGTACGGAAAAGCCAATTTTGCCGTGATGCCTTCCGACGCAGACAACAATACGTGTCTCCTATTGGCGACGTCGCCAACCTTGAAAGTTGGCGCTAGTCGGCGGGCATTGAAAAATGTTACCTGGCGATCTTGCGACTCGCCGGACAAGGCCTTTGCGCGCTCGTGCAGGGCTGGCAGTTTGGCGAGGCGGTTTCGCCACGCTCCCACAGCCTCCTACTGTGCAGCCTCTTGATCTTCTTTCTCTCTAAAAGATGCCGGCATTTTCGGCTGCCTGCCGAAATTCATTATCGCGGGCGAGGCATCCGTAGATTCATGCACTGCGGTGTTGAGTAAGAACGCTTTCTCGTTGAGGTATTCGTCCTATGCTCGATGATTATCTTGAGTAAACGTAGAAATTTCTTCCTTGACAGTGCGGTTTATTCGCTCGACTGGATTCACCTGCAGGTGATATGGCGGCCAGTACGAGTGGTGAATTCCTTACTTTGCCAAGTACTCGTTTATTGTTTTGTTTTTTAATTTGGTACCATTATCCCAGTGAAACACCTTGGGTGCACCGAATCTAAAAATCACTCTCTCTTTGAGTACGGAAAGTATCGTTTTGCCTTTGGCTTTGCAAAGTTGCCGCACTCTATCCATCAAGTAAACAAACCCTAGAAGATAAGTGCGTACTCGTAGCCTTTAGCAAACTTCGGCAAGGGGCTTATGATATCTCTGGCTACCCATTGCCAAGGCCATTGCACCGCAAGTTTTCCCATGAAACCTGGTGGCGCGCGCTGTTCTACTCTGCTTAGCTGACTGAGATTGCATAGCAGCCTTAGGCTGCTGTGATCTGTTATGACTTTAAATTTATAACCTTCGATGTACTGGTGAAACTTGCGTATGGACGAGCGTAGGATTCGGTGGCACGAATCTTGGCTTTGGCGTCTTTATAGTTGCGTAAAGAAATTTGTGAGATATACGGAGATGCGAAGCACGCGTCGAGCACAATCTCTGGTGACCAAGGTCAAACGACAGAATCTGGTTGTTTGTGTCGAGGAGGCGTCCCACAGTGGTGGGAAACGGGATTTTTCATTTAAAAAATGTTGATTCAACTGGATTTTCGATATAAAAGGGTTGTCCAACGGTAAATTTGTAGGGTTTTGTATGTAGAATATGAATCCAAGTCCCTAGAAAGGATTTGCCAAACCAAAAAAAAGTTATACGGTCCACAAATAACCTCAAATTTGCAGAAAAATGTAGAACATTATAGTAATGAGTTAATATTCTACAAAAACCATTGAATCTTGTAATTTATATTGATCACTCATCTTATTGCTGTATATAAAACGAAAAGTAAATATATTAGGTAAAAAAAAGCCAAAAATGAATCCCCCGATATGGAGAAAAATCATGAAAACCCCTATTTTATGTTTATTGATATTTATATACATATACTGACGTATATGTATAAATGTGTGTGTATACACACACACACATATATATACATAAGTTTATCCGAAAGTTTATTAAAATTTGACAAAATGAATAATATTTAAATTAAAGGAACAAAATAAACTACAACAGAGTAAAGAAATGTCAAAGGAATTTACATGAAGCACCCCATTTTTTTAAACATATATTCAATTTTATTTCCTATTAATATTCAACTATTTTTGTACAAAATTATTTTGATTATTCTTCTGCTGTTTCATTTGTTACGACCAACATTCTCATTTCTTCATTTAAACTCATACGCTTCGGTGCAGTTTTATTACTGTTCAAAGAAATAAGTGGATCCGAGTTTACCAATAGTCTTTCATTAGGTCAGTCAATGTCGCAATGCTACTAATGAAATATTCAGTATAACTTGATTTGATAAAAATTGAGTTTCAGATTTTCGTCGTATAAAATACGATTCAAAATTAGTGTGTAAGGGGAAATTTAATTCATGAAATCAGTAATCACCTTCCACACTCTTTTTAAAATGTACAGATTACAAATTTTACTTAAATAATATTTACCGAGAAAACTTTCTTGTAAACTTCTCCCTAAAATTCTTAATATTTTTGTGATTACTCTCTTGAGCTTCTTCAGAAAGTAACCCAATAGCAACCATAAAGTTATCCCTTATTGCATGCTCATGGATGAGAATGACATGCATCGATGGGGGCATGTAATACCATCCATATAAATCTACATATAAATAAGCAGTATTTTTGCAATAAATTCTGAATGCATCATTATTTATTTCCAGGTCAGATGCAATAACAGCTAATATAGTCTTGAATTTATTTAATAATTCTATGGCAAATCCTTGAACCAATTAATACTTTAATAAATATATATTTATACCCTAGTGGAAAAAAATATGAAGACAACTGAAGAAAACGGAATAAAACAGTAAATTTCTGTAGATAATTGCAGAAAATTTTCAAAATTGAGACAATGACAGCTGTTATCAACGGTTTTCTTTACTTATTTTCAGTTATTAACTGTTATATTCAAATTCCAACAAACAATAATTTAAAATTTTTAGTTTTCCTCACTTTTTCTATAAATTTCCTCTACTTTTGAACAGTTTAAAACTGTTATTCAGATAATAACAGTTATTAATTATTTTCTCTAATAATTAACTGTTGTGTTCAATTATCAAATCAAATCACACAGAGTAACATCTAAGCTTTCTTACAGCTTAGAAAGGCTGAACATAACAGTTACAAACTGAAGATAACTATTAAAAACTAAATATTACTGTTGGCTTTGACTCAATTTCGACATTTTTCTTCAGTTAATTTAGTTTTCTTTAGTTGTCTTCAGCTTTCTTTTGATAGCTTCAGATATAAACTGATGATAAAACAAGGACAATTTTTTAATGAGCAATGTCTATTTAAAAAATGATTAGTGAGTGCAGAGATTTTACCTGTTACTTCAGAAACAATATCAATGTTGTTAAAAAAAGTTCGAGCAGTATTTCCATCATTTGTATTGCCTACTCCTTGGCATGGAGCATCCACCATTATTCCCAATTTTGTTCGCAATAGTTCTTGAATTTTTTTTTACGATCATCAATTGTCTCTTTGTTGTCTTTCGAAATCTAAGTCAAAATAACATTGTTATGTAAATGCTTTACTTTGGTTTTATAGATAGTTTAATTTTACTTTGAGTCAATAAAATATTTCTACGTACTCTCTACTGCCTTACTTCCAAACGATACGAAATGTGAAGCACTAATTCCATAAATCGTATGTAGGCGTGAAGGACAGAAAATCCATATTTTAATGCATTTTCATTAATCGGACGATTGACCACATTATTAATGTCATTAAGCTGTGATATTGATGCCTTGCAAACAAAACACTTCTGACTTGACGTATTATTAAGAGCATTGCATACCTACAGTAATGAATTGATAGTATTACAAAAAATGTAATAAATGTGTACATATAGCCGGGTATGTATGTTTGTATTTTTAGATAAAAATAATGAAATAAATGTAACGAATACGCATTTAACAAACTACGAACTTTATAATTCTCGATCACGCTCTGGTAGAAACGCGTCTATTTAAAACGAGCAAGAAGCACAATATACGTAAAAAACTATTTACATTTTACACAGGAAAAATGGGAATAATTATCAATGAAGAAAAAAGATTTTTCTGGTTCCCTTTCTTTAGTTTGCTTACATTAATCATACCCTGCTAACAACTTTAAAAGTTTTTAAGCTTTAAAAATAGAAACGTAAGTAGTATTTGATCTGCATTCCTTAACCCATTAACGACCAAAAGGGCCGATTTTATACTTAGTTTTTGTTGCTGAATTTCAGGTATTCAACGAAAAAATAACTCGGCCTAAGGTATGATTCTTTATGTTTTTGACTAGAAAAAAAGATATGGCGGTTTTTTGAGAAAAAATTTTTAAAAAATGGTCATTTACAAAATTCATGAATTTTTTTCAGGCATAAAACGTATGAATTCATGGAGTTCCGATCAACCATCGGTGCACAAATTACGTGAAGTTTACTAGGAAATTTTTAAATACGTGCTTTTGTTTTCAAAATGGCGGCCAAAGTGCAAAAATGGCCAAATAAATGAATTTTTTTCAATAATTTTTTTTTTTTAAATCAAAGGCTCAAATAAAAATTTTCCATGAACAAAAATGTCTTAAAATTGATCAAGGAATACTCTTGAATTTTTTCAGATGTTTTGGAGATATTTTTTGAAAATTTGGTTTTTGTTATTTTTTCCGAAAATACAAAATCGTCTCCAAAAATTAGAAAAAATTCCCCTTGCCTCTCACAATCACCGATATTTTAATGATTTTTTTTCATACACGGACTGCAAAAATATAATTGACAGTCTATACAAAATAGATATGTTCTGACGGGATAAGCAGAACAATTTCTTTGCTTGCTTTCTCGAATGCTTTTATGTTTTTTTTTGCTTTTTCTCACTACCATGAATATAACTTTTAGCTATCGATATTGCGAAGTCTTTTGTTCCAATTTTTTTCTCATCAATACTAGCAGCATTAAATATTACAACAGAATTCGTAATGGCAGCTTGAATAAGCCTAATGAAGACTACCCAAGTCCATTTCTTTGACCGAATACTAGGCAATAAATTATTACAGTGGCCATGGTGAACATCAACTCCACCCATGTTCTTATTATAAAGATTAATCGCTTGCGGAATCGGTATCTTTATTTTTGCCTTTTCATTCGAACTATATCTCTGTAATGGTTCTAATGGAGTAACCCCTGCAGATGTGGATAGTATTGATACTAATTTCAAATCCATTACAGTAATATAGTTGATACCACTATTTTTATCATGTTTATGTACCACGCGGAGCCTTTTTCTTGATAACATTTTTTTCTTTGATACGATTCTCTCTAACAGTACCAGTACATCTAAGTTGTAATTTTTTCAAATGCACAATGAGATCTAGATTCGTAAAATAATTGTCAAAATATATGTGGTATAGGGGAATTTTTCCAGGAGCTGTCATCTGAAAGAAAGGTTTCAATAAATTCATGACTACACGAGAACCTAATGCGCATTTAGCTAACTTTTCTCCTACTACGGAATTTTTTCCGCAGTATAAATCGAAATTCAATAAAAATCCATCTGCAGTGCAAAGACCTCAAAATTTAAGTCCAAATCGGATAGGTTTTCCACGTATAAATTGCTTCAATGAAGTTTTAGCATATGATTTGACCATCATTTCATCTACCGACAAAGCAGTTCTCCAGAAACCAAATTTCAGAATATTTTTCTGAAATATTTTCATCAATTCTCGAACACGCCACATCTTATCGTTCGGATTATTATCTTTGGCCTTCGAATACTTCAATTTAGACTTGATTTTTTCGAATTTAGATCGTGCCATTGCTGAAGAAATTATTTGACAAGACAAGAACGGATCCGTCAACCAATAATCTCTCTGACTTTTTCTTTTATTGAAAGAAGTAATTATAATAATTTCAATAAATGTATTCAACTCAACCAAAGATAAAGTCAAACCATTTTCTTTACACGCATCGATAATATACTGTTTCATTTCAATTGAAAAAAAAGTATCAAAGAGTTCTTTAGGCCCACTATTGCGTATTTTATTTTTTACACTTTCTGTCAATAATATTTCATCTGTACGTGTATTCGAATATGTCCTCTCACCATCTATCCAGTCGAATTCATGGTCATTTTCGATCTTAGCTTGATCTGCTTCATAGCTTTTTGAAACTTGCTGGTAAGTAACTCTTGGTACTGTTTCATTACAATGAATATCAGCATCATAATCAGAATCAGAATCATCTGATGATCCGGAATCATCTGCATTCGGTATCAAACTAGTTTCGTCATCTTCTGAGGTTTCAACCTCGGAATCAGACGAATCAGACTGTCTTGTACGTTTTCTTGACATCATAAGTGTAGTTGTAATGAATAACTCAATTTCAGAATTTTATTCGTTATATGGATAATGAAATTTTTTGTGCAATATAACAAAACTTTTTTTAAAAAATATATGCATTAAAAATGTTAAATTTTTGAAAAAACATAAGATGAATGTTTGTTGAAAAAAATTGTTCGAAGGTATTCGATGAATTTAACTCACAATACAAGCGAGTCAAATATAATCATTATGATTCAAATCGAATATAACAAAAACCAAATTTTCAAAAAATGTCTCCAAAACATCTGAAAAAATTCAAGAGTATTCCTTGATCAATTTTAAGACATTTTTGTTCATGAAAAAGTTTTATTTGAGCCTATGATTTTTAAGAAAAAGATTATTGAACAAAAATTCATTTTTTCGGCCATTTTTGCATTATGGCCACCATTTTGAAAACAAAAGCGCGTATATAAAAATTTCCTAGTAAACTTCAAGTAATTTGTGCACCGATGGTTGATCGGAACTCCATGGATTCATACGTTTTATGCCTGAAAAAAATTCATGAATTTTGAAAATGACCATTTTTTAAAAATTTTTTCTCAAAAAACCGCCATATCTTTTTTTCTAGTCAAAAACATAAAGAATCATACCTTAGGCCGAGTTATTTTTTCGTTGAATACCTGAAATTCAGCAACAAAAACTAAGTATAAAATCGGCCCTTTTGGTCGTTAATGGGTTAAATATTAATTAAATAGCCTATTGATTTTTTTAATTGAATACAATGTTTATACTCACTTTCCCATCAATCATTGTTAGAAACAACTGAAAACTTTGAAATTATCTATTGAAATATCATGGAGTTCTTCAATTTGTTTTTTCAAATTTTGTTCTTCATTGTTGCATTAAACATCAGTTTCTTTTTCAAATATGATGTTTATTGGCCGACAAAAGCGAGTTGATGATGGTCTGGGATTTTTTCAATAAGTGATTGATCTATCTTCATTTTGCAGTACCAATGGGACAAAAGAAGAACAAAATGCACTACTATTAAAAGCTTTATCGTCCACAGCTTTTTGTTTATATACATTTAAATTAGTGCCGTCAAAACCATATTTTCCAAGGAGTATTAGTCTTGTAGCGGAACTTTACACATTGTTTCAGATATTTCTAATCCAATTGGATATGCTCTCTTTTTGGCTTGAAAAATCTAAAAAGAACACAAATTATTAGCTATGTTAACAAATAATATATTTGAACCTTTAAAGGACGGAAAATTCTGACTATCATAAAATGATATTTCGTAAAAATAACTACTTTCTTGCAAATAGTCAGTTACAGTTAAAAAAACATTTTAAAACTAGATGGATTCTACTATGGATTCAATCAATGATTGATCATAAACAATTTATCAATAATACTAGATACAACAATTAATATAAAGATTTAATAAAAAAATTATTCATAAAAATCTGAATACCTTATAGCACGAAGGATAAATGAAGCAATTATGATTAATAGCATTTTTCCCCATAACATTATAATGGTGTCTTGTTTGTTGTGTATCGACTATCACTGACAGAGCGTTATCTGCAGACATTTTAATTTGTTCAGTTTTTTTTGCTCATCTAGTGTAGCAATAAGATTATTATTTGCCGATCTAGCTAATATCTTAGCACCTAGCTTATTTCCTTCCTTTACCATTTTACTTTTTACCACATCTAAACACTCTTCTTTACTTAAAATACTGTTTAAAACAGAACGCTTTATCCATTTTGTGGTTTCAGAAGCAGTTTCATACTTTATACTTGGCCTACCTTTACCTCGTTCACATGCTACGAATTATGAAAAATAAATTATTAACATAATTTCAAAATTTAAAATAAAAAAGTTGATTATTTAAAACAAATTTTAATAAATTGTGATAATATTACATCGGTACACAAAAAAAAAATAAGTGGTCTGATCCAAGAACAAGACTATAATATTCCTATGTATCTAGCCCCACTGTATCTGAATCCGATCTTAGAATTACTCTATCACCTCAGGATTTCAAGATAATTAAAAAACATAAATTTATAAATAACCTTGAGTTTCAAGGTTAAATATATTTTTCCACTTGTGTGACAGTGTTATTAGGCACTATTACACATAAAAAAAGTATCGTTTATATACCACTGCTCCGTCAGAAGTTGAATTAACATAGTTAAAATTTATAAACAACAGTGGCACAATTTGGAATTCCCCGCGAAGAGCAGCATATCTCGCGCGTTTCCCGCGAAGTGTAGCACAACTCAAATTTGCTCTACTAATTTCAAGTTCCAGGTAATCGATATTACAATTTTAGACCCCCTGACGACTGAAGGCTTTAAAAAATTAATAACGTAATTAATCACATGATATTATCGATCAATTAACCACGTGATTAATCACGTGTTATTTTTCAGTAGAGCTGGTGGTAGACGAGCGCTTTATCCCCCTATAAAAAAAGTCATGACCGGATGTAGTGAATCCAAGATAGACGTTATGTTATTGGCTCTTGTAGTGCGCATGTGTCTAAAACTACTTCTAGATTAGAGCGCACTGTTCAAACTCTAGTCTATATATAAACGTCACAGTCCACTCTACAGGCCCAAAAACGCGGTGAAGCCATTTTAAATGACTAAATACCGAAAAACAAAGTTTAATCGAGAGCTACATCTATATATATAAACTGTTACTTCGGTCAGCTTTTCAACTTTCATTTAAAAATCTAAACAGTGCTAGTCTTCGTACGGACCAGCGATACAACTTGATTACTTTAAAAACAATCTTTGATTAAGTATACATGTATACACATATAATACAGTAATTGAATATTTTGACGAAAAACATTAGAAATTATAGAAAATTTTTCTGAATTTTCATTAACATTTTGTCTTTCTTCTAAACAAAAAGTGATTTCACCATCAAGCCAATCTATTTGAAAATTCCACAAAGTTGCGACTATTACGAGGTAATTGATTCCAATTCCTCTTTAAATTATTAAAAAACTACGACCGTAACTTTTGTCGTATAATTGAATCATTCGTAGCACATCACTTTTAGCACCAGAAGTTTTATATGCATTAAAAATGTCTCTTATTTTAATTGTTGTAGACATTGTTTTTTTTTGTTATTTGAAATAACCTGTACAAATGATCTCTGATCTCTATCGTAGATAGGCTATAGGCATACCAAAACATAGGCATACTAAAACACCCCGTCTCCTCTCAGAGTGTTTTGGTACCCGATGGAAGAGGAGGGATCCCCTCTCTCCTCTCAGTGTTTTAGTACCCGATGAGAGAGTGGGGATAATTTTTCCTCTCTCTCTCTATATATATATATATTATGTTTTGGAATGCCTCTAACGTTCTCTACTTTTTTTAAAATTTTTTTTAATTTTTTTTTATTTTACTTTACAGTTTATGCTGATAGAACAATTTCATGAGTTTGACGTTGTGCAATGCACAGGTCGTCTTATAGCTTGGATTATGATTTGTGCATACTGTGACGCACTTAAAAGATGGTTTTGACGGATAGCCATACTGTTCAATATTGTGAACAGGAAATTTGAATCGTTGAAGCCATTTCTGTTTTAATGCACCCATAACAAAAATGTTTGATGCATCATGTAAAGCGTCACGAAGCAAGTTTCCGATTTGAGAGTAGTCATGTCCATCCGTTTTCCACCTGATGCCATGATAATTATGTTTTAGCCATTTATTTTTCCCTTTGCATTTTGTCCGAGAGTTTTTTCCATGAGAAGGGATTTTTGAATGTTAGAACAATAGGATCTGCACTATTTTCCTTGAGAGGTATGATTGCTAATTCCTTTAAAGTTGAGAAACGAAGACTTTGTCAGCAGCGATTGCGGATCTCTTCCATAGTAGGATTTTTGAAAATTAGCATACATATCATAGAGAAGGGCAAACTGATTTTTAGCTATGTCGAGATTCATATTGTTGTATGGATAATATTGTGAATTCAAGAAATGTTTCACATTACTCAACTCACAATGGTCAAATCGACTGGCGTTTGCAGTTCTCAATGATTTTCTCTTTGTTTGCAGTCCAAGAATCACAAAACGAGGTTTTTCCAATTGATTTGATGTTTTCACTGTCCAGACGTGTGGCATATGAGAAGCAGGATAACGTCAGATCATTCTTCTGTATGGGGAGACATAAGAGTGTAGATAGCTTCTATCTATGTCAATCTTATGCTTATAGAGGAAAACATCATTAGAGATAATGTCAATTTGTTAGTAATTTATCGACAAGATGATATAAATCTTAAACATATCTATGAAGATCATGTGAACATCGATTTAACTTTCAACGAATTTCGGAATCTGTTCTGAATGTTGGAAGAATGATAGATATGGATTTATTGTTATTGACAAAGATAAACCGATGAATGAGGGTAGATACAGAAAAGGATTTGACTGTTTTGCAATAAAAAAGGAATTATGAGTCTCAAACTTGCAGTTCAGTTGTAGACATCAGCACGTCAGCATGTCAGACTTCGAGAAAGAGAAGAATGTTCTTAGTGAGCTCTTGCGAGCTCGTGAGGCTATTAAAAAAAATACACTTTATTAAAACAGGAGAAAGATGATTTTGAAAAAGTCATCGGTGATACTCTAAAACCAGTCATCACACCACTTGAGAAACTTGTTGAGATGAAAAGTGAAAACCCACTGCAGCAACCATTTAATCATATTTTGGATAAAAACAGCAGCAGTAAGAAAATGAAAAAACGAATGAAAATCGATCGATCAAGTTTGCTCAACGATCAAAATAAGAACAATAAATCAAGTTTATTGGATTATACTGTTTATGATTATGATGATGATGATGATGATGATGATGATGTTTATGACACAATAACCAATTCTACATTTAGATCTGCGAGTGAAAAAAATGAATCAGCTGACGACTTTTTACCATTGCTAGATAAAAGCCGTAGAACGATTGACAATATATACGGAGTGCGAAAGGTTGATGAAGTGTATATGATTGGTGATTCAGAAATTGAATTCGATGATAAATATGTCAAAGTCAGAAATTAAAGTTATCCTAAAACGAGTGGACTAATGGAATTGCTATTTAAAAAATATCCGGATGATCTTCTTCTAAGCTCATCAGATCGTGCAAATTATCGCAAGATTCTGGATGCAACAAATGCTCATCGGAAAAAATTCAGCAAAGATGAGTCTATACGAATGTCGAGAAGTAATAAATATAAGAATATTTTAGCACCAATGTTCCGCAGCACTCCACATAAAAAGAACAGTAGCAGCGGAGGAGGACTCATACCTAATTATAAAATAGCTAAGAAAAATTCTTCCATTGATCTCGTCTACTGAGATGATCCAAACGAGCTTACTGAGAGACTTCGACTAGTGATTGCCGAACGATCAGCTGGAAATAATAATCACGACAATGAAATCCAGTCGATTATTGAGGAATTACGGGAAGCTGGGCATATATATTGACACGCAACTTTCTTCTTTGCATCAGTACTACCATGAGTCTCGATGTGTTTGGAAGAAAACTTGAGGGCTCGCAAGTGAGTCGTGGTCCTACAGGTATTGGTTTCAATTTTACACCGGACGGTGATTTTGATTTAGAAAACAAGCGACTGCAACCTAGGACCGCCCAATCATCCAAACGATGCAATCACATTGCATTCACTGAAAGTTATTCTACAAACTGAAATAAATTATATAGCTGCTAAAATTGCTGGAATTGGTGAAGTTATAGAAGAATACAAGCAGCAAGTTGAAAATATCAATTGGAAGTGAATGCAAAATTGCGTTATCTTTATAGTACAACTCTTCGCAATTACTCTGGTGTTGATTATATCATTAAAGTGAATAAACAATTAAATGATCGTATAGACGAATTTCCAGATGGATTTTCATTTACTGTAAACGCAGATGGAACGTCATAGAGTAGCTGAAGAGCTGCATAAGCCAGCACGTCGGCGATACAAAAGAAGAAAATATGACATACGTGGAATAGACGAGACTTGGCAAGCTGATCTTGTAGAAATGATACCATATTCTAAAGAAAACAAAGGTTTTCATTACTTACTCACTGTCATAGATATATTTTCAAAGTATGCATGGGCCGTGCCAGTCAAGTCAAAGAGTGGTAATGATGTTACTACAGCTGTGAAGTCAATACTGAAAGAAGGACGAGTACCGAAGAATCTACAAACTGACCAAGGAATAGAATTTTACAATTCAATTTTTCAAAAACTTATGAAGAAGCACAATATACACTTATACTCTTCACATAGTAATCTTCATGCAAGTATATGCGAACGATTCAATAGAACGTTAAAAAATGCAATGTGGACAGAATTCAGCAAACAAGGAAGCTATAAATGGTTGGATATTCTACCTAACTTGCTCAAAGCATATAATTCGAGAAAACATCGGACAACAGGAATCGAGCCTGAAAATGTTACACAGGCAAATGAGCTAGAAGTCAAGAGATGTTTTCCAAATGAAAAGTCGCCAGTGAAAAAGCCGAATTTTAAAGTAGGAGATAAAGTTTGAATAAGTAGGATAAAAAATATTTTTGAAAAAGGTTACACACCAAACTGGTCAATGGAAATTTTCACAATAACGCGAGTTGTAAAAACAGATCCAGTAACTTACCATCTCAAAGATTATTATGATAAATCCGCCTCTGGCGACTTTTATGAAACGGAAATTCATAAAACTATGTATCCGGAAATTTATTTAGTAGAAAAAGTTTTAAAGAAAAGTGGTAAACGCGTATATGTTAAATGGTTAGGATTTAGTGACAAGCATAATAGTTGGATAGATAAAAATGAGATTGTATGAATTATTCAAGGTTCAAATAAATAAGAAAGTAATTGTTATTATATTTAATAATGTATTTATTCATGGAAATTGCACACAAGTTTGAACAAATAAATAGTATTTAACAATTATCAGTCTTTGTATTTCATTATTTTAGCATGTGGTGAACTTAAAAGAAGTTCCACCCTCATATGTTATAAATAAACTCAGTTTATTTGCTGTATTACAGAGATTATTGAAAAGTTCTTGATCTTTCAACATTGCTGATGACATATTTTCTGGCAGAAATATTTGAAAGCTGTCATCGATCTCGGCCAAGATCTTCATGCCGAATCTCGTCTTTACTTCCTTGAGCGCAGTCACCATGTATGCATGATCTTTTTCTAAGTCCATGGCTTTCTTCTTGGGCAAGAACTCCCGCTCAGCAATTTTGTTAAGTGCAGATAGATCCATTCTGAAAAGTAAAAATATAAGAATTTGTGTTAGGAAAATACTTTCTTTGAGAAGAAAAATAGTGAGAATCAGCTATGAACTTACTTGGAAATGTTAAGTGAGTCTTCTAAAGGATAAGCTCAGTGGCCCATGCACGATCCAGAAAGAAGAACTGAAGAATCCAAAGGTAAAAATTCTAGGTATAGATAACTACACCAACATTGTGACGTGGCAAAACCCGCGTTTCTTCCGATTCTCCGCGGCTTTTCTCCCGATTCTACTCTCGTCTCCTTCCTTGGCTTCCTCGCTCCTCGACCAACTCTCTCGCTCGTCTTCTTCCTCGACTTCCTCGATGCTTCTCTCTCTCTCTCTCTCTCTCTCTCTCTCTCTCTCTCTCTGGTGAGTACAGTTAACAACTCTGCTGATCTGTCATTCTTTTGCTGCTTCTTGCCTTCGGGCCCTCTTCTGCTGTAGATAGTTGCACGCTCCATTTTGCAACCTTCACGTCGATATATAAATCGCCGAAGGCTGAAATTTTTCTATCTCATCTTTTCGACCGCAAACTTTCTACACTGTTCCTAACCTGCAAATCTGCAACGCTTGCAATGCAGCAGGATAGCAGCAGCACTGTACCCAATGCTGCGGAGATTTGCAGTCTGCGCAGTGAATTGGCAGAGGTCAGGGGGCGACAGGAGCAGACCTCCAACAGTGTGGTTATTGTCACGGGCCTGCACTACACCCGCGAAAACTCGCTGCATCTCCTTGCATTCTCAGTCGTGAGCGCGCTTGACCCCACGGTCCTCAGAAGGGACATAGCATCAGTCAGGATCATGGGGAGACTTGATGCAACCAACAACTCCGCCAGGGGTGACGGCAGACTGCCACCACTAGCCGTCACCTTATCTTCAAGTGCGCTTGCACGCTCGACAGTCATCGCCAAAGCCCGGAAACGTAAGCTGCACACCAGCGAATTGGACGCCACCTTGCCGGAAGAAGCTAAAGCTCTGAGCCCTGACCATCAAGGGCGCGGTAACATCAACGAGCAACGAATAAAAGAATGTGTTCGAACGTTTTATTATGACGAGCGAGGAAGGTTGATCGGCAGACCAATGATAATTGAAGATCGCTCGTTGCCCGGCGAACCAAACATTCGAAAAAGAGGGAGAGGCTTGCGAGAAGTCATTGCGTGCGGTCGAATACATTTTAGTGTTTTTAAATCGTAGTTAATAAAACATCATCATTACAAATAAAGTTTTCTGGCGGATCATTTTACATTAATATTGAAAAAATCAAGTTCATTTATATTTTTAATTCAAAAACTATTAGGTTTACAAAAAAAAAAACATGGGTACCTTTTTTTATCCTTTTCATATGCAGAATCAGCCAGTATTTTTTTTATTCACTTATGTCTTTTAACAACAAAGTTCAAATTTTGACCAAATTGCCGAGTAATAGAAAATTTTTGTAAGCTACTCAAAATTCATATTTATTGAATCATATGCCACATCATACATTAAAAAGTTATAATTTTACTATATTTAATCATATAACATCCAAATATCCAATTAATCAAGGCCGGATAATTTCGAGTAACTCGAAAATGTCATCTACTCGAGTTTTTTGAGTAACTCGGAAAACTCGTGTAGATCGAAAAATTCGAGTAGCTCGATAAGTTCGGGTACTCAATTTTTTCGAGTACTTGACTCGACCTTGAAAAAAAATTCGACTCGACATGACTCGATTTTACTCGCACACCCCTAAAGCTCTGTGCTAACTGCAATTGAACAATTAACGCCTGAAAATAAAGAAGATGAACCGAGCACACCTAGACAAGTTACAGGAGACCAGCGCGCGTTAAGAAACAAGAACCAGCCGAATCAACAGTTACCTCCAACTCTGAGGGATAAGAAGGGTAAACCGACCAAGTCCCTAAATACGTCAAATGAAGACCCTTGACTTCTTAGATATAATTTATATATAAATCTCAAAGATCTCTATTAAATTAACTCGTAAAAAAATACTCAAATAGTATACCACAGAAAAGAGTGATTAGCCTTATGAGTCTAAAGTGCAACGTCGGCTCTGCACGTGCGCTTGGTACCAGGGAAGGGAAAAGTTTTTATGACTACAGAATTTTAGATCATTTAATATTTTACTGGCCCTAAAAGCAAAAATATCGAAAAATCTTAATAATAAAATATGACTTGGTTTTATTTATAATTTGTATCAACAATTATATTACAAATATTTATCTTGCAATAATTTTGCAAATTCCAGCACTTCTATCTTATGGGTTCAAATAATACATTGACCCGATTTCGAGTATTAAAAATTGATCGAATGGAACCACGAGAGTTACTTGTTATGGATGATAAAATAGAATATACTCAATACGAAATAAGGGATCTTGTAAAAATGATTGATATGGGAAATAGGAACCGAGTAAATCAACGATGTGTTGCTAGTGGAGTTACTAAAATAGTTTCATCATTTGGTATAATTGGTAAGATATAATAACAATATTGAACATAACGTATACCTATCTATATCATGTGATCTTTTCCCTCCCTTTCCACTGATACTTTCGTATTTTTACCTAAAATTATTTCAAAATTAAGTTATATTGTTAGAAACAGATTCTTCTCTCTTGACTTCATTGATCTGTTTTTTGCTCTGCTAAACATACTCACGTAAGTACTCATGTAAGAACTTGCATGAGTGTATCGATCAATTACACACGTGAGTAATTACGTGATTAACTAAAAAAATTATTTGTATAAAATCAATCACGATTCCAAGTTAGCAGGACTCTACTGAAAAAATCGCACGATTAGTCGTGCGACTATTCGCGTGATTAATCGCGTTAATTTATCAAACTTTTTTTGACGCGATTAGTCGTACGATTATCGCGTCGAAATAAATGCGATAAATTAACGCGAGTAATCGCGCGATTTTTTCAGTAGGGGAGGGTGCAACAAACCTCCCGACAAGAGTTGTACTAATTTTGCGTGTTGCAAATTGAAACCGGTAACAACAGCAGTGTGTATGTTTTTTTATGTGACGTAGGAAGAGCAAGCTTTGTACAAGTGGCCCTCCGACACCGGATCCCACAGGTACTATCGTTAAACAATACTTCCGTGGGGCCCGTTGACTCGCCTTTTTTTGGCTTCTCCTTTGAAGTTTGACATTTCCGTACATCCCCCATCCACCAAGGTGATTAGGGGTTCAGGATCAAACTCGTCTTCTTCATTCTGCATCGTCCTGCCGTTTTCTTCCTTCTGCATCGTCCAGCCGTCTGCTTCCTACCTCATCGTCCGGTCGTCTACTTCGTGCAGCATCGACCGGCCATCCCCTGGACAGACTCAATCCCGACACCTACGTTCCTCTGCATTGGAGGGAGTCTGGGCTCAACTCAGTTACCTACGTTCCTCAGCATCGGTCTGTGGAGCACGGAGTGGTACTCAACCCTAGCTCCTATGTTCCTCTGCATCGAGCAGGGAAGTGAGAGCTCAACTCTGTGACCTACGTTTCTCTGCATCAGTCCCAGGAGCGTTTTGTATCTATTACAAGTGACCTTCGTCTAGCAACAGTTTTACTCAGCTGTTTCGCCATGTCCTTCCCTTCTATTCTCTTCGTCATTTCTAACCTTCTTGATAATAGTCCTCACGTAGTTGTTTACTGCGCACCAGCCATCTTTTGACGCTAGCATAGCTGTCATCATTGACTCAGGGGTCACCATAGCCTGAAGGTACCGCTCGAGTACCTCTCGTTCCATTTCGTATCGCGAACAGTTGCAGAAGACATGTTCCGTATCTTCGTTTGCTTCCAAACATACTGGGCAATTTGTATTATCCTCTATTCTGAAGCGGTGTAGGTAGGCTCGAAAGCACCCATGTCCGTTCAAAAACTGCATAAGGTAGTAATTCACTTTCCCGTGTCGTCTATTGGTCCAGCCAACAATACGTGGTATGGGGCGGTGCGTCCATCGCCCATGTCCACTAAAGTCCCATCGTCTTTGCCACTCAGCTAGGGTTTGTTCCTTAGCGGATTTCCAAACTTCCTTTTGAGTATTGTCACAACGCCGGTTTTCTTCGTTTATATTTTTTCGTTCTGTTGCTAGGAGGTCAATAGGCGGCATACTTGAAATAACGCACACTGCATCTTCTGATACTGTGCGGTAGGCAGAAGCGACCCGCAATGCACTTCTCCTATAAACTGTTGACAGCTTTCGTGCATAGGACTTTACCAACATAGCGTCCGCCCATATTGGGTACCGTAGAACATAGTTGATGTAGTTACACTGGCTAGAAGTAACCTTCGGCCCTGTGTTCGCCCACCTACATTTGGCATTAGTCGCGATAGTGCAGCACCGACTTTTGCTGCCTTATTGCTCGCCCTCTCAAGATGCTGCTTAAACGTTAGTCTGGCGTCTATGGTGATTCCCAGGTACTTAATCTGACAGTGTTATTGTCTCTATTTTCTTTCTACTGGATATAAGAATAGCCACCGTTTTATGGCTAGCAAGCTCAAGTCTAGTCTGCTTTAGCCAATCGTGGATGATACTTACTGCCTCGTTAGCGATTTCCGTCATCTCTTCCTTTTGCTTTGCTACTACCACTACTGCAATGTCATCTGCAAACCCTACAACTGTTGCACCTTCGGGTAGCTCTAGCCTAAGTACACCATCGTGCATGATGTTACACAGTAGTGGGCCGAGCACTGACCCTTGTGGGACCCCTCCGTTTACTTGATAGGTTTTCGTGCTGCTCTCTGTGTCAAAGAAAAGGGTTCTGTCTTTCAGGTAGTCAGACATAATCCTTCTTATATATGCGGGTACCTCATTTTTCCGTAGTGCTTCCTGTATCTTGCCCTAGCTGGCTGAGTTGAACGCACAGTACTTCTTGGATCCTCCTTGCCATCTTTTTCATTCTATTGTAGTTCTGGCGGTGTCGACTACTCAGCTCATAGCATGAAGAGTGGAGTGTTTTTTCCTAAAGCCTTATTGATATTTTGCAAGTTCGCCTGGTTTTTCAATGACTTGGTCCATTCTAACGCCGATTATGCGCTCTAAGATCTTGCCCGGGGTGTCCAGCATGCAGAGTGGTCTGTATGAGGAAGCTTCTCCAAGTGGCTTATCTCTTTTTGGTAGTAGCACCAGGCGTTTCTTCTTCCAGTTCTTAGGAAACGTCCTTCTTCAAGACATGAGTTGTACAAGTCCATAAAGATATCGGGGCGTGCCTGTATAGCTTGTTTCAATGCAATATTGGGTATGCTATCTAGGCCTGGAACCTTGTTGTTCCTAATTCTTTTGCATGGAGCCAGTAATTCCTCTGTGGTGATTGCTGGAATGGTTTCGTCATTCGCTTCTGCTTCAGGAATAGCTGTTACTTCCAGTTGAAGGGGAAACAGTGTGGTCACAATACGATCCAGCAATCCCGGGCTTTTAGAATGGGGGATATAACCTTCCTTTATCTTCTTCATTACCACTTGGTACGGTCGCCCCTAGGGGTCCAGCTCAACCTAGTCCTGTAACTCTTTCAGGCACCGTTGTTTATTCTCTCGGATTTTCCTCTTGATTATCCGTTTAGCATTCTTTATTTCTTTTTTAGTGCGTCTACTATTTTTTTTACCACGACCAGTCTTGTAGTATTTTTTCCTAGCCCGCTATTCCCGTCTCCTGGTTCGATGACACTCTTTGCGGGCCGCGTCGATTTCTTTATCCCACCAGTATACTGGCGGTCGTCTATTGTTGGGAGTTCTTCTTGGCATCGTTGCGTCGCAGGCTGGGGTAATATTTCCCATTACCTGCTCGACCTTATAATTCGCAGATCCAGACAGCTGTATTTTTTCTAGAGCCAGCAGGAATGTCTCCTTATCGTAATCCTTCGTTTTTCAGCCGACTCTTTTTGTCGTTTGCCCTCCCGTTGGATCTCTGTTTTGATATTCTTATCTCCATTATTATCGTTTGGTGGTCACGGTTTGTGTAATGATCGCTCACCATCTACGATCTAACTGAGCCAATCAGGCAGCTGCTGACAAACGTGAGATCTATGATGGACCCTGCGTCTCCTCTTTGAAATGTGTAAGAACATCCCTGGTTAACTAAGACTAAGTCAAGGTGGGCCAATGCTTCCAATAGCGCTTGTCCTCCTTCATTCGTCCTTTGGCTGCCCCACTCTACTGCCCAGGTTGAAATCGCCTGCTATCAGTACCGGTTTTCTTCCTACAGCATCCTGTACTATTTGGTCCAACAGTTGTCTAAATTGTTCTATTGACGTTTTGGGTGAAGCGGTATGTATGTGTATGTGTGTGTGTGTGTGATGTGTGATAAGATATATCACTTTAGCTGTCTAAGATATAAGTACGGCAACTATAAATTCGTAGGAGATAACATTATAATTTGCTCCAAAGACAGCTAACAATCCATAAACTGCAAAATTGATGAGGAATTGTTAAGTAAGTCAGCATCGCTTTTGATTGCTCAAATGTAATTAAAAAAGTCGGATGAAGTAAGGAAAATCCTATTATCTGAAACCACTAATAAAGCACAAGATTTGGAAGTGACTGAATCACTTGAGAAACGTTATATTGAACTACTAAAGACTGAGAACATTTGAACGTTCTTTTGAAAAAGCTAGTGTGTAAATTAACAGAGAAAAACAGCCCTCTCAAAAGAAAGTTACAAAATAGCAAAAGTGAAACTCCCAAATCGTATACATACATCGATGTCATTGAAAATGGCAAATCAAATATACAATAACAATACAAAATGTTCCTAACATATCCGTGAAAAAGAAACAGCAATAGCAATGTTGACGTTATAAAGTCGGTTATTGAATGTCTCACACCTGAAAAAAATATTTAAAAATTACTAATATATAAATAAAAGCGACGAAGTTATTATAAGTTGTCTAAACGATAACAGTGCGGAGTTGACAAAAACTATACTAAAAGAATAACTGGTGGACACATGCTACATCAACTAGCGCGCCACGCTCGGCCTTACGGCCTCAGTGGCTTGCCGCCTTTCATCGCTTCGCAATGCAAGGCGCCCAAAATGCTCGCTGAATTGGCAGACGGTCTCGCTTTGCGCGACCGTTTGGCAATTGCTTACTATTTGTATTTAAGTTCGTAAAACGTTTGATCATAGAAGAGTATTCTAACGTAAGGAAACAGACGAGCGCGATCTACAGAAATAAGAAGCGGGAGTATCAAAAGAATCTTGTTAGGAGAATAGAAACTAACAGTAAGGAAAATAACCCACGCGAAATGTACAGAGGGATTAACGCCATCAGAAAGGGTTTTAGGAGTAGAGCGCAATTGATGAAGGACGAAAACGGGGACCTCGTAACAAATGACAATGAATTACTGTCGCTGTGGAAAAATTATTTCGATAAATTATTAAACGTGCACGAAAATAGCGAAGAATTAGGGGACGAAATTCACACTGCTGAACTCCACGTGGAGGAACCAAGCTACCAAGAAGTAGAGGCCGCGATTAAAAAACTAAAAAACAACAAAGCCGCGGGAAATGACTCTATACCAGCTGAGTTACTCAAATATGGGGGCGTCGAGCTCACTTTCAAAATCTATAAACTAGTATGTGCCATCTGGAAAAATGAAACAATACCCGAAAATTGGAAGGAATCTATCATTATACCGATTTTTAAAAAGGGGGATAAGACAGACTGCAATAACTATAGGGGTATCTAACTTTTAGCAACATGCTACAAAGTTCTGTCAAACGTAATACAAGCTAGACTCACTCCATTCACGGAAGATATAGTAGGAGATTATCAGTGTGGATTTCGGCGCAACAGATCGACGAGCGATCAAATGTTTACCATAACACAGTTGTTAGAGAAAAAGTGGGAATTTTGCGAAACCATATACCAACTACTTATAGATTTTAAAAAAGCGTACGACTCTATTAAGCGAAGCAAAATGTATCAAATTCTAGTACTTCTCGGTGTACCGAAAAAACTCGTGAGATTGATTCAAATATGTCTGAACGGAAGCACGGGAAAGGTCCGAGTAGGCGGTAATATATCAGAACCCTTCACGATACGCGATGGTTTAAAACAAGGGGATGAGCTCTCTACGGTGCTGTTCAACTTAACGTTAGAGTATGTCGTTAGAAAAATGCAGGTTAGCCAGCTGGGCGCAACGCTTAATGGAACAACGCAGATACTAGGCTACGCAGATGACTTGGATATACTGGGGGATTGTAGGGAAACGGTAGCAAGAAATGCGGAAATCCTCATAAAAGCGGCAGAGTATACAGGGTTAGAAGTTAGTGAATCAAAAACAAAGTACATGATTGTGGATAAACTAGGCATCTGCAGAGGGGAGGGAGATCTCAGAGTTGCGGATTTTACTTTTGAAAAGGTTAGCGAATTCAGGTATCTGGGTACGACCATAAATGATAGAAACGAGATTAATGTCGAAATAAACAAGAGACTCCATTCGGGTAATGCCTGCTTCTACGCCGTGAGTAATTTACTTAAGTCAAGGCTGTTGTCTAAAAACGTTAAAATAAGAATATACAGGACAATAATACTGCCGGTGCGACTGATTTGTGGATTTGTATACTAAATAATAATAAAAAAAAGCAACGTAGCACCGTATGATTTACTCATGTATTTTTATGTATTTCATGCATTTTCATGTAAATTGTTCTTGATAAATAGTCCGGATTATAAATGTATATGATGTTTCGAACGTTTAGACGAATACAAAGATGTAATTTAAATTGATAAATGCTTTAATTTTAATGAAAAATATTTCTGGTCTTGAATGTGTTGTGCTGGATGGTTATAGCGTTGAATTTTTAGTTCTGCTTGAGTTTGATCCAAGAGTGGGAACAAACCAGAGCCGCCGAAGCTCGCCTTAAGGCTCTAGGCCTATACGGTACTCGAGCTACACTCTTGCTCTATGCTCTTGCTTGATTCATTGATGTTTAACGTACATTTTTTAGTTCTTTTTGCTTTATTTAATTTATTTATTTTGGAATATATATAAATTCATAATTTCAACATGCATTCTTTTATCTCAACGAGATTTATGATAAATATTATTAAAAACCATTATTATTTCGCAAAAGTAAAAAATTTTTTATAAAATAATTATCTTTTTATAGAATTTTAATTCAAATTATATTAGATGGAAATTCCATCCCGTTCCTAAAGTCATGAGTTTGCACAAAGATAGATTTAATACCAAACTGCAACTATTTTCTGGATTTGCGTAATTTGAACATAAAATGTATTAAGTAGTTTTATTATCATTTAAACAAAAAGCCGAACGGCTGTTCGTTAGCTCAGTCGAAGCGAGCTCGACCACTGCGCATACATTGTGCGCATCGATCTGGCCACCGGCTAGCAACATATGCCTACGAGCCGTCTGCCGTGTGTGTTAAGACATTTTGAAGCCGTCTCCCGGCCTCCGCTAACCGCAATGTTTTGCTCGATTCAATTTTTCGACAATATTATCAGTGAGTGCGTAGTGAAAAACGGCAACAACGACGCGATGCAGCACTGTTATAAGTAGTGAAATTAGAAGTGCTGCTATAGCGTCTGTATGTGTTTTCAAACAGCCTCTACTCACCGCGATCCCGCTCGCGGATCGACTGCTCGCGGTTCTTTCTGTATATAAGACACAGTGCAAAACGTATTCAAAAGTAATGCACTTGGAATAGCAGCGACGATGCCATGGATCAGTGTCAGTCCATTGAGAAATGCTGCTGCAATGTCAATATACGTAACTCCAGCAGGAAACTTGAGTTTTTTGCTTGGAGGTTTTGTTTTGTTTTTGTGACTACTCCTGCTGCTGCTCCTGCTAATTCTATCGCTGTGCTGATATATATTTTCTTATTAGATGCTGTCTAGGTGATGATTCACCATCATACAGATCCACAAAAAGTATTGCTTTGTTCTTGTGTTCATCATTTTTAAAACGGATATTTATTGTGGTATGTGCAGTGAAATTAGTGACTAGTATCAAAGGACAGTCATAATTATAGACTGACATAATGCAAGCACTATCCTGGCGCTGATTCACACTGTCTGGGCAGTGTAGCTTGGCGTTTCTGGCTACTTCAAACACCTCAAGGTGTCTCTGGAGCTGATTCACACTACCTAAGCAGTGCAGGCTGGCGTTGCTGACTTCTGCAACCACATCAAGATGACCCTGGAGCCAGATTTACTCTCTCTGTGGTGGTGCTGATTGGCATCTCTGGGTACTTCAACATTATCTTGTCATGCTGCTTGGTATTTCTGGCTGATCTAACCACCCGCAGGCAATCCTTGAGCTATATTGGAACTTTCTGGCTATCCTGGAGGTGTTTCTAGTTGCCTCAACCACCTGGAAATGACCATGGAGCTGTACTTTCGCTTTTGGACAGTCCTGGTTGGTGTTGCTGGCTGCTTGAACCACGTCGAGATAATCTTAAAGCTGGATTCATGCTTGCTGGGAGTATTGATTGATGTTCTTGAATACTTTTAACCACTTTAATATGGCTCTCGAGATGGGTTTGTACTATTGAACATGGTAACATTCAAAATATTATAATGACTTGTGTTGTATGTTTAATTGATATCATATCTTTTATAAGTTTTAATTTGAAATGCGTAGTGCATGTTATAAGTTTTTTAAATAGATATTTTTTATTGCTTACGGGTACCTTAACAGTGATTATTAATATATTGCTAGTTTTCTGTAAATATAAACTATGTGACTGAAAAATGTTTTTTGACGGTGTTCATACGTATGAAAGCTGTCTTATTTAAAATTCTCATTCTAAAAGATCAGTGGTCTCAATCTATCAATAATTGTTTGTGAGAAAAGTTTGTAATATATTTTCCTGTATGTCTATATGTACGAGCAATGCTGCATTCATTGGCATCGTAGTCTACAGCATGCACTAGAGTATAAGTAAAGATATTGGTGTCGTTGGTATCTGAGCTATCGCAATCTTGGAGTTGGAAGAAAGCTTTGTCAAGACTCCAGCAGTACTGCTCTATTGATGGATGAGTGTTTTTATCAGGTGAGATCAGTGAGTTGCATAATTATTTGTGAGTATGAGTTTTTAATATGTTTTTTTTTGTTTTCTAGTATTTAAATAATACTACAACTGTTGATGTCATGGTCTGCTGGATGGAGAGCCGTAGGATCAAGGGCATTGGCCATATACTTGATCATTGATAACTCTGGATCTTCGTTAGTGTATAGCTTTAAGGTACAATATGTTCTATATAATTTAAATATATTTCATGTAATTGATGTAATTTTTATTTTTGCAGATGCAGTGCTTATAAGATTCAGGTTATACGTATATAAAATCATGCATTAAGTGCATAAATGGTTTTACTTGAAATATTATTTACACAGAGGTTTTTTTTTGATTTTAATTTTATTCTTTTTTTTTAGGTAAAGAAGACGAAATATAGTGGCGTGCAGTTGCAGTAATATGTTATATCAATAATGTTCCACATCTTCGTTTGCTTCCAAACATACTGGGCAATTTGGATTATCCTCTATTCTGAAGCGGTGTAGGTAGGCTCGAAAGCACCCATGTCCGCTCAAAAACTGCGTAAGGTAGTAATTCACTTTCCCGTGTCGTCTATTGGTCCAGCCAACAATACATGGTATGAGGCGGTGCGTCCATCGCCCATTTCCTCTAAAGTCCCATCGTCTTTGCCACTCAGCTAGGGTTTGTTCCTTAGCGGAATTCCAAACTTCCTTTTGAGTATTGTCATTACGCTGGTTTTCATCGTATATATTCTTTCGTTCTGTTGCTAGAAGGTTAATAGGTGGCATACTTGAAATAACGCACACTGCATCTTCTGATACTGTTCGGTAGGCAGAAGCGACCCGCAATGCACTTCTCCCATAAACTGTTGACAGCTTTCGTGCATAGGACTCCACCAATATAGCGTCCGCCCATATTGGGTACCGTAGAACATAGTTGATGTAGTTACACTGGCTAGAAGTAACCTTCGGCCCTGTGTTCGCCCACCTACATTTGGCATTAGTCGCGATAGTGCAGCACCGACTTTTGCTGCCTTATTGCTCGCCCTCTCAAGATGCTGCTTAAACGTTAGTCTGGCGTCTATGGTGATTCCCAGGTACTTAATCTGACAGTGTTATTGTCTCTATTTTCTTTCTACTGGATATAAGAATAGCCACCGTTTTATGGCTAGCAAGCTCAAGTCCAGTCTGCTTTAGCCAATCGTGGATGATACTTACTGCCTCGTTAGCGATTTCCGTCATCTCTTCCTTTTGCTTTGCTACTACCACTACTGCAATGTCATCTGCAAACCCTATAACTCTTGCACCTTCGAGTAGCTCTAGCCTAAGTACGCCATCGTACATGATGTTCCACAATAGTGGGCCGAGTACTGACCCTTGTGGGACCCCTCCGGTTACTTGATAGGTTTTCGTGACGCTCTGTGTCATACAAAAGGGTTCTGTCTTTCAGGTAGTCAGACATAATCCTTCTTATATATTCGGGTACCTCATTTTTCCGTAGTGCTTCCTGTATCTTGCCCTAGCTGGCTGAGTTGAACGCATTTTTAACATCCAGTGTAATAATAGCACAGTACTTCTTGGATTCTCCTTTCTATCTTTTTCATTCTGTTGTAGTTCTGGCGGTGTCGACTACTCAGCTCATGGCATCAAACAAGTATTTTGCATACAGCCAGTAATTCCTCTGTGGTGATTGCTGGAATGGGTTCGTCATTCGCCTCTGCTTCAGACATAGCTGTTACTTCCAGTTGAAGGGGAAACAGTGCGGTCACAATACGATCCAGCAATCCCGGCCTTTTAGAATGGGGGATATAACCTCCCTTTATCTTCTTTATTACCACTTGGTACGATCGCTCCCAGGGGTCCAATTCAATCTTGTCCTGTAGCTGTTCAGGTTCCGTAGTTTATTCTATCGGATTTTCCTCTTGGGTATCCGTTTAGCATTCTTAATTTTTTTTATTTGGGGCTTCTACTATTTCTTTACCACGTACAGTCTTGTAGTATTTTTTCCTAGCCCGCTATTCCCGTCTTCTGGTTCGATGACACTCTTTGCGGGCCGGGTCGATTTCTTTATCCCACCAGTATACCGCATGGTTTATCCAGGTCTCTGTATTATTCACAGACGATGGCAATGATTCCTGTCTCACGGACGTACTGGCTCAGTAGGTCCTGTGGAGTTGCGCAGTGATTCATATTCAACTGCACTATTTTAATTTTTTTCGTCTGTCAGTGGCTTCTACTGCAGCTCGGTAAACTGGGCATGCATCGCTACCAGCTGCGTGGTCACTTTTCTCCCCTGTGCCTCCTTCACAGAGGACACAGTTGGGTTGGTTCTTACACTCTTTTGCTTTGTGCCCATCTTTTCCACATTTAAAGCAAAGCTTACTTCTGTCTTCAGTTACTGTGCACTTTCTGCCGTTATGGCCAAAACCTAGACATTTATAACTCCTAAGCTGCTTGTTTTTGTGGTTAGCCACCCGGATCCTAGAATTGACCCATCCTATTCTGATCTCCTGTAGCTTAGTGATCTTAGCCGCTATCTGAGCCGGTACACGTATCACTGCAATCTGCGTGTCACCATACGTCTTTCGTAGAGATCTTATCGTAGATACTTTTATGATGTTCTCCTCACCAATTTCTTCTGTAGTGCTTCTAGTACCTCCTCTTTTGAGGTAAGCATGTCCAGGTCTTTTACTTCAATGGTTTTTTCTTCCTGGAGTTCTTTTATTGTGGCGCCCTCCACTAGTACCGCTTCAACTGCTTCTTGGAAGACCGAGGTTTTGACTTCTTTTGTGCGTTTAAGCTCTATTAGAAGAACGCCTGCAACTGTTTTGCGTATTTTATTTACGCTATTTCTCAGTGTGTTAAGCGATGGAGCCGCTTTTATTTTGGACAAAATGTTTGCATAGCTCTTTCCTTCTGCAGCCTTGATGAATCTTCCGAACGGAAGAGCCCCGGGCGGGTGGCATTTCTGCCAGGGCAGTTGGGTGAACCCTGAGATTTCAGTAGCCTCGGTATACCCCCCACGAGAGGAAGGGGGAACGATTCAGTAATGTTCCGAGCTGGAACTAGACTAGTGATTGACGGACCATCCGGTTGGTGAAGTTCAAAAAATCGAGTGGGACGTTTAAAACGTGGTAGCTTGCTTAGTACACTCCGGTGGAAACGTTTGTGAACTCTCTACTGGGGAGGATAAAATCAGTACCACGGGGTCGTGGAGCCGCAGGATAGTTAATCCTGTCCCGACAGCGTAAAGGACTCGTGGTGGTAGTGGTTAGCCCGCATGTTGGGCAGAAATAACAATACAGTAAAAAGATACCTTTTCATAGTAAAAAAGTAGCTGTAAAATTTTAGATTGGGCCTGACCTTCTACTAGAAGTTATATAGAAAACAAACATGATACGGCTAATAAGTGGTTTTACATTCAAATTTGACACTTATAACCTAGTACATTTCATGACTACCAACATGTGTTTAATATATTTAGTTATTTGTGAAGATCGAGTATGTTGAAGAGATTAGACATTTTCATAGATAGGTCTTAGAGTAATATAGATAGGTTTATTAGGACCTATACATACCCCTAAGACTATCGGTTTCGCTATCTATGGCCATTTTAGGTCATCTATGATAACTTTGGCAGTTTGAGGAGTTCAAATCTCTTTAAAGTGCCAAAAATATATATATGTTACCTGTAAGGCCTAAATTATTACCTTGATAAAATAATAAATCTATGTAAAAGCTGTCTTTTGTAATTTAGAATCGATAACATGCATAAGGTAAGCAGCTTTTCCTGAGTAAGAAGACATTTCTGTATTCGGATACTTTCCGTTCGTTACGAAAAATCAGAGGCAATCATAATAACCTTAATTGCTAAATCTATGATTGTAAATGCTTTACAAAAATATATTGCTTAAAATTCGTGGATGGCGTAGCAATGGTAGCAGATACGAGAGAGGGGTTAAAAAAAGAATAAAAAATGGAAGTACCATGGAATGGGGGAGGAAATAAAGATAGTGAATAAATATAAATATTTAGGTTTTTGGTTTAATTCAAGGAACACGTATGGGAGTCATATCAAAAAGATGACAGTAAAAGTTCAAAAGGCAATAGGCACGGTATGGGGAATCTGGAAAAAGGCTAAATTAGATAATCTTTAGGGTAGTGTATACTTAATAGACTCGATATTGAAACCGGGTTGTTGTACGGTGCGGAAATATGGGGATGGGAAAGGTGGGATGACATTGAGAAGGTACAAAGTAAATATATTAAAATGGCTCTAGGAGTAAATGGAAATACACCGGGGTACATCTGGAGCATGGAAGCAGGAAGAAGCAGTCTAGAAATAGAAAGGAGAAAGAGGGCGGGGAATTCTATGCCTGAAATTTTGAAAATGAGCGAGAAGAGATGGCCGAAAATATGCTTAAAGAAAAAGATAAGAAATATAGAAAATAAATATCCGACGGTTTGGAAAAAAATTAGAAAAAGTTTGCAGAGAGGTAGGGGATGTAGAGGGATCGAGACAAGAACAAGAAAGGAGAGAGATAAGAGACCTCAGAAATAAGTTAAAAGAGGGTAGAAGGAAAAAAATTGACCAAAAAATACAGGAAAGCTGGCTAGAATAGAAATATCTAATTACTGCAGAGAATACGGGAGCTGGAAAACAGACTTAGAAAGCGAGAGATATTTGCAGGACAGGATATGGAGGGGGGAGAGGGAGAGAGAGATTAAGGAGCAATGGGTAAGGTTAAGATGTGGAAGTGTAGGGAGAGCAATAGGATAAGGGTACGAAAACGACATATGTAGAGTATACAAAAGGGAAAGAAAGAGTCTAGAACACATATGGATATGTCCTAAAGCAAAAGAGGCAATGCAGCAGGAGTGGGTAAAAGAAATAGAGGACTTAGGACTAACAAGGGAGGAGGAAAGAATTAGAGAGAGATTAATAGAAATTATAAGGGATGAACTTAGGGAAGAATTGTGTAGATATAGCAGGGAATTTGGGGAGATAGCCAAGGCAAGCACTGAGATAGGGAAGGAAAAAATATAAAAAGCGAAAGAACAAAAGGTTAAAATTGTAAAGAACAGAAAGTTGTACAGAAAATGTAAATAAGAAAAAAAAAAGAATATAAATAGAAAATGCGAAAAAAAAATAAATGCAAAGTCAATTGAGCGGCGGACTAAGTATAAGGATGCGAAAATAGGGCAATTATTTATAAGCACTTTTGTATTTGTAGTATTAAATATGAAGAAAATTATATTGTATAGTAGCGGAACAAAGAAGAATGTGAACAGATTGTAAATCTATACTTCGTAAATAAACGAACTAAATATACTAAATGTCAGAAAATTTTTTTTTTTGTCATATGGATTCGATCACATACATTTAGGAAGCTGCTCTTATTAAGAAAATAGACATATCTCTATTCCTACCATGCTTGTGATCCATACCATTTAGAAATAATTTAGAATTTAGAAATAAAACCTGCAAACAAAGATTTGATAGCTTCCATCGGTCTACCCGAGGCAGCAAGTGCGTGAAGAAAAATCTATGATCGTAAATGCGTCACAAAGTTCATCAACGCGTAAGGGCTAATTTCATACTTTAAGAAAATACTTTATCTATGGAAAATCTTTCTTTTGACACATGGAATCGATCCAATACATTTAGTAAGCAGCATTTTTTGAGTAAAAATAATCTTCCATATTTTTTTTCGTTTCTGAGACACACAATACGAAAAATGAGTCAGTTCGCTGTATAAAGTGTATAAACATTTCTGTATTAGTATAATTGTTACTTTGTCACCATAAATTGGAGCAACTAATAAAAAACTTAACTGCAAAGGCTACGATTTTTTTTACTAAATTCAACTTGTAAGGGCTAATTGATTGCGTTGATAAAATACTAAATCTATGGCAAATTTTTCTTCTCTCATATGGAATTAATTACATATTTTTAGAAAGAACCTTTTTTTGTACGCCTCCGACGGATGTGTCGAGCCAGACGGGAGGACGGCCAAAGGACTAGCTATTTAGCCGAGGAGTCAGAACCTCCAGAGAGAGCGATTGAGGAGCAGACCAGTACGAAAGCGGAGGACTGGATCCAGGCAATCAGGGCGACCGCGGAGATCAGGACGACCAAGGCGATCCAGCGTAGGATGATGCAGGCGAAGTAGTGGGAGCAGTGATCGTCCGAGGACAAACGACTATCAGCGAGGCCAATTGTGGGAAAGGGGTAGATATTGAATTAGATACGGCAACCAACAAGGAAGAAAATATGAATAAAGATTATACATACAATTTGGAAACAATGATTTATTTTCTACCTCGTTTACAACATTTTGTTGTATATTTTTGATTATATGTAATGTTTTTTTTTTCATGTGATTTCTTTACTTTTTAAATTGTATTCATCTAATAATAAATTTAGTATTTTATCTAAGTAATAATTTAACCCTTACATTTTGTTGAATTATGTGGAGCATTTACGATCGTGATTTTTGCTTGGAAAATTAAGGCTTTTATTAGTTGCTCTAAGTTTTAAGGCTCGCTGCTACAGCTCTCGGCTTCAGTTCTGCTTCCCCCGTCGCTGTGATCACGTACTTATCCCTCTGATAACTACGCTTGAGCACTCGGTAGGGGTTAGCTACGTCTGAGACCACCGCGATAGAAGAATTAGCTTAGGCGTTGGCTTGCTTAATAAGAATAACCTTATTTCATTCGTTAAAAATTACCCATTTTTTAACCAATTTTGAACTTATCATAAGTTAATATGGGCGTTTAATTCAATCATAACCTATATACAGTGCATTGCAAAGAGACAATAAATAAAAACTCCGTAAATGTTGATGGAAATGAGTCCAGTTCTGCTACTACGAGGGGTTTTGTGGTTGCAGAATACGAATATCGTGACGGCAACGCTCTCCCGAGGTACCTGGTGCCCAGGGTGGACAGTATCACGTCTTCTCCTGGAGTTTTCTGGGAATTTGATAGTAATTAAGTGAAATACGTAACTCCGAGATTTCAGGGGCCACTAAACATGGATGTGGTGTTATACTCAAGATTATCCTTAAAGGCGACATTGACACTGTCTACCCTAGGCACGAGGTACCCAGAAGGCCGTTGTTGTCGCTATATTCGTGTTCAGCGACCTCAAAAACCCCCGAGTAGTAAGTTTCGACAAATCATGTAATTAATTTCCTGTGAAACTCTAGGAGACGACATTGATACTGGCCACCCTGGGCCCCAGGTACTTCGGGGAGCGTTTCCGTCACGATATTCGTATTCAGTGACCTCAAAAACCCCCAAGTAACGAGTTTCGACTAATTATGTTTCGAATTCTAACAAAACTCCATGTGGCGACATTGATACTGTCTACCCTGGCACCAGGTACTTCTCAGAGTATAAGCGTCGCGAAAATCGTGTTTAGCGACCCCAAAAACCCCCGAGTAATCAAACTGGACTTTTTTCCATTAATATTTTCAGAGTTTTTTTGCTTCACTGCATTATTATCTACATTTGAGGTTACATATCTCTTCTTCCAAAACAATATGGGTTAAAATAACCTTATTCTTGCTTAAAAACGATTTCGCTGTTAAACAATTATAACCCTTCTTGGCTTAGATAAGCTAATTCGACACTTATAAGTTTATTCTTGGGTTAAAATTGGTTGCGATTTCTACCAGGGCAGGATTGCTTGACGCAGTTGGTCCGAGACGATGACCAGATCGCTTACTCCGAACTGATCGTCGTCGTCGGGCCAATGCTCCGCACCCTTGTCTTGGCCTTACTTTGTTGTGTAGCCTTTGTCTTTTCTTGTTTTAGTTATACCACAGAACACAAAGTTTTTGTTGACTAAATAACTAAAAAATTGTATTTTATTAAATATTGTATACCAAAGTGATGGTCATCTTACTGCTTCTCAGTTTCAAACGTCGCTTATTTATCGTTGTTTGCAAAAGTTATACGTTATTACACAAATATAAGACTTAATTATGATAAATTATTATAATAGCGATCACGAACAATGCATTTCCATGCTACTAGCGACTTTAAACGCACACATGCAGAGATCAAATAGAATAATTAACATGTTTTTTTAAGTGTAGGATAAGCTAAGATGTATTTCATTATTATTTATGACGCACTACTTAAAGCCCGTCTTCGGTCATTTACACCTAGACACGAAATTTATGGAGCGCACTACCTCAACTCCATCATCGGCGACCCTTAACACTAGATATCATACATTTTATAAAATTCCTCAAACTACCGCATTTCTCCCCAAATTGATCAATATGCCCGAAATTTCTCACACACACACGCACAGGAACACACATATACACATACGCACACACACATATATATATATATATATATATATATATATATATATATAACACCAGGGCCAGAAGGATCCTCTTTATTGTAAATTGACGTCGGGCGTGCTGAAGGCACGGCTCGGCCGACTCAGATCATGCACGTGTTTTTACACGGGCCCGCGAGGCGGCGTAGGTCGGGTCGTAGGAAATAACACACGAGAAGTTTAGATAAGGAACTGTATATTCGATTGTACTATACACAGAGGTGCAAACGCCGCACACTCCGACGAACGATAAAGAGAGACGAGAGATATTACCCCGTCGACGTGAGAGTGCAGGTACTTACAACTCATTAGTGGCAGTAGTACTTAACGCAACGGACGTGGCCCAGTCTCGGACCTGGAGATGCAGCAGTTCGGACGGGCGTCGTAGCGGCTCGTCAGTAACGCACGGACGAATATCGTTCGCTCTCGAGTTGCTCGCAGGAACCACAACAAACACGTGTTTAGTAGCAGCGCAAGCTACTCGTGTGGATAGCGCAGCGAGACTAACTCTAGTCGCGGCTCTCCCGGCCATCGGCACATCGTTGTCATATCTCGCCAACGTTGTGCGGCCAGGCGGCAACCACGCTACCTATGCTCTCACTCTCTCTGTCTCTATCTTGCCTCGTCTCTTGTTCTCGCTCGTTTCGGCGCTCGTTGGCAGCTTGCTGAAACAATAATCTTATTACAATTAGTACATGTTTAGCCGTTAGACATTTGACGTGCACTCGGCCGTCACAATATATACATATATATATATATATATATATATATATATATACCTTATTTTCGTAGACACTTTAAAAAATGGTATTTAACGTAATTTGTGTATTAATTACATTTTAATGATATCGTTTCCTCACCACCAAGCGGTAGATATCTCGGCTTGTTTTTTTTTTGTAAGAAAATGTAACAGTTTTCCTATCTCAACATTTTTCTATTAACTAAGTTGAATTCATTTTCAATTTTCTTTTACATTTCCTTAAAACAATGTTTTAAATGTCACCATTTAATGAGATTTACATGTAGAAGTGTTAAAGTAAATGATTAATAGGCTTACGTACCATCTGACGGAAGGAATACGTGGGTGCCTTACGCGAGAATTGGCATTCGTCACACGATAACGCGTGCCGATTGCCAAAGAAAAACATACAGAAAAAGGAATTCTGCACGTTGGAGTTAAAATTCCTCCTTCCTGTTTTTCTCCGGATATGCTCCCCGAAATGACTTAAAATTGAAGTTGTCTATAGTTATAATAACATTCGATAATCAAGATGGTTTAATAAAAAGTTCAACATTTAGTTTCCGAGTTATAATGGTTAGGATCGTTCGCGGAACGCATCTAAAATCACTAGTGATCGAAAAATCGCCATGAAAAAATGCACATGTGTAACTGAAAATCTTTTTTTTAACGAATTGGTGAAACAAAAACAGAAAAAAAACGAGCCTAAGAGTACATTAAAATCTATTAAATAGAAGCTGAGATATAAGCGATGCAGTTTTCAATTATGCATATAGTATACAGGGTGAGAAAAATATTTTGAAACCTATTATCTTTGAATAAAACTAGTATCATAAAAAACCGAACAAAAGGAATTAAGGTGCTATATAATACTAACTAAATCCAAAATTTTAAATTGATTATTGCCTTATTACTCCAGTTATTTCGTCACGTAGAAAAACGACTTTTTTCAGTTTTTGATGTTTTTCTCAGGATCTGCCCCATGAAATGACTCAAAATTAAAGTGGAGAATAGTCCTAATAACTTTTAATAATCGAGTTTTTGAATAACAGATTCAACATTTAGTTTTCAAGTTGAAACAATTTCAAAAAATTGTGGTTAATTGTGTATAGTAAAAGAACGACGAATGATAATATAAATTTTCCGCAATAAAATGATAGGTAATTTTATTTCCTTTCAGGTACATATCAAGCAATTTAGTTTTATTAACTTTTCCAATAACGTTATTAGAAAAAACTGAAATCTCAAAACTAAAAGATCGCTGTAAAAAAAGCTAAAACTTCCTAGAAACGCATTTCGAGGTGTTTAGAATACAAATCATGCGTTTTTAGAAAATGTCTGTGCGGATGGCTGTGTGTGTGTGTAAAATTTGGCATAGATATATGTTTTCTGACTCTGAATTCGAGAATTTTTTTTTTATTCTGACCATTTTATGGCTATCTTATAGTCATTTTTCGATTTTTGAAAAAATAATTTTGCTTTTTTTTATGATATGATTTATACAATGTATTCAACAATAGTGTATCTAAAAGAGCATAAAATTGCCTATTTTTTCTCACAAGATTCTCCAGATTGACCGTTTCATTCAATTTTTATGATAAAAGGCGATTTAAAAAAAAACTTATCTCTAAAAATAAATAGTAAAACGATTTTAAAAAATTCAGGACAATACAAATCGACACATATAATAAATAATTCACGGCTATTTGATGCACGAAAATGCGTGCGCCAGAATGCATTATATACCTCGCACTCATGAAAAAAATAGTAGGTGCTAATCGTATGGGGTTGGCACAATCTACTATTACATTTAAAACAAAATAATAAAAAGCGGAACAGGAGGAAGCTAAGTGCCAAGGACTTGGCAGCGGTTTTTTTAACGCTACCCTGGATAATGCTACATATAATTAACCATGACTGAAAACTGGATTTAGTAAATAGACACCAACTTTGTTAAATGTTTTGTCTTGTGATTTGTTGATTGTTATGGCATATCCTAATTGTACTGGAATCTGTCATCTTGCCATGTCAAAAGGAATTTCTTCTTTTGAAGAAGTCAAATCGATCCGTGGTATTAAAACAATTTTACTAAATTGTTTATCGCATATTTTTTCTGCCTGCATACTGAACTGCATCCGTTTTCTTACTATTAATCGAGTACCATTACAAAGCCCATCATTTAAATTTAAATTTCTTAGCAAAATAATTACAGCACCTACTTATTTACTGGCGGTAGGCCATTAAGCGTAAGTGAATTTAAACATTCTATTGGTAACGTCTCTTAATTATCATCTTCGCATGAATCTACACTTAGATACTCTCTTACATCGCCTTGCATTCTATTTAAAATGTTAACATTAATTTTTAGTACATCATTGTTTTTTACCGCTAAAATCACTCTTTCGCAAAGTTTATTGGCATTATTATTATTAAAGCAATCTCCATAAATTTCCATAATTATATCACTGGTTGATAATAATTCTGTTGGAAGTAAAGTTATATCATTGTCCATTTTAAATTTGTTGGAATATTTCCCATCTCCAATTTTTAATAGCTATCGTTTAAATTCTTTGTCACAATTACTAATTCTCGTTGTATCTTTTAAAGTCAATATTTGAAATTTACTCCATAAATGACTATTTTTCATACAATTTTTAATAATTTGTGTTTGATTTTCATGTTTGACAACAGGTAGTGTTTGTCAGAAGTCACCTGATACAATCATTACTTTGCTACCAAATTCAATGTTATTACATGAGTCTTTAAATAATTTGTCCACTGCCTTAAAAGCATGTTTTGATGTCATTGTTATTTCATCCCAAATTATGGCTTTTACATTTTCCAGATTTTTTCTATATATTGAGTTGGGAGTAATGTTGCACGTTGAATTTTCATTTATATTTGATGATAATTTAAAAATTACATGTGAAGTTCTTTCATTTATTAATAAATTTGCTATTATATCAGTCCATGCTACAGGTGAAACACTCATTTTTTTCATTTAAATGAGTGATTATTGTATTTAGTAGCTTTTTCCACTACCTCCAGGTTCATCAATAAAGAAACACTTCACTTGATTAGCTTTATTAATTACACTATTTATTACTGTATCGAAAATTTCACGTTGTTTATTCGTTAAAGAGCTTATATTGTATAATAAATCACTTCCAATTTCATTTGTTACAACTACAGGCCAATATCACTTATATCAAATATTGCAAAGGTCCTTGAAAGAATTATATATAACAGATTATATGAATTTGTACAAAAATATGATATCATATCGAAACATCAATTTGGATTCAGAAAGAATGTTGGTTCCAAGGACGCATTAAACCACATTACCGAAGTTTTATATAACATTGTTGATAAAAACATACCAGCAATTGTTCCGTTCCTTGATTTGGCTAAAGCCTTTGATACTGTTGACCACGAATTACTACTTAAAAAACTCTATTTTATAGAAATAAGAGGACAAGATCTGGATTTACTTTCAAGTTACCTTGAAAATAGATATCATACTGTTAAAATAGAGGATAGCAAAAGCGATAATCTGTTAAAAAATATTGGTATCCCTCCGGGTACAATCCTGAAAAAAGTCATTTATGTAAAGTATAAAAAGCAGTGAACCTAACTTTTTGAAAGAGATCCCTTTGGACTCTATCGATTCTGTTGTACGCGGATGATACCGCTATAATAGCCACTGGCGAAACTTAGAGGCGCAAAAGAATATGGATAGTTACTTACTAGTGATGAATAATTAGCTGGCTATAAATAAACTATCGTTGAATATGGGAAAGACAGTATGCATGACTTTCGGAAGTTATTGCAATAGTGTACCTATGCAAATTGAAATCAAAATACGAGATAGGATGATAACTAGAGTAGAGGATTACGAATACCTGGGAATAGTTATTGACTATAATTCAAAGTGAGACGAACACTTACTATATATAATACAAAAAATGAGTATCTTGTGTATATCTTTTATAAACTAGCTAACACAATGTCAACTGAAACTTAGAATAATCTACTATGCTTTTTCCAAAGTATAATCATCTATGGAATCGTAGCATGGGGAAGAGCGTATAAAAGTATTCAAAATCTAGTGCAGAAATTACAAAAGAAAAATACCAAAGATAATTTATAAAAATAATTTTATTGTGCTCGATAACCCTCTGAATTCAAAGCACTTAGACTACACTGATCTTAAAACACAATTCCAGATTTCTACTAGTGTTACTAGGAATCAAAGTTTAATCATACCCAAAAACAAAAAAAAGAGCAAGTGATAAAAACAGTCTTAATAAAGCCATCCTTACTTATAATGCGCCTTTGAACAATCTGAAGATTGAAGATTGAAGCGAACGGCCAGGTATTAAGTTAACCAAAAATTGGTTAAAACTAATATGTTAAAGTATTAGAATTTTACAGTAGTAATAATTTGTTATAGCCAGCGAAAAATATCTAATTTTGTTACTGTGCCGCTCTACAGATATATATATATATATATATATATATATATATATATTAAGGCGTATCGAATTTTTTGTACACAATTTGGCGACTTGTCATAGTGCGGAAATTTTAGTACTTATATCAAATAGAACGTCCCTAGAATTTGGGTGCATAAGGTAAATTAATTCCGCTCTAAGGTCGCCAAAAATGATAAGTTTTTTTTAAATTTGAGAAAAAATTGTTCTTATACATTTTCTTGTAAAATGCATTCCTTCTTGTTGAAAAATCATTGAAGTATTCAATATTTTCAACCTTAATTTCCAAAACTTCAATAATTTATCAACAAAAAGGAATGCATTTTACAAAAAAATGTATTAGAACATTTTTTTCTTAAATTTGTTTGAAGAATTAAAAAAAAAATTGTAAGCGAAAATGTGGTAATTTTGGACTTTTTGACTTTGGACAGAGCGGAAGCAATTGACTTTATGCACCTAAATTTTACAGACGTTCTATTTGATATAACTACTAAAATTTCCGCACTATTACAAGTCACCAAAGTGCGTACAAAAATTCGATACACCCTAATATATATATATATATATATACATATGTAATTTATTTTTTAACAACATTAATCACGTCTTCTGTTGTTATTCTTAAATTTAGTAATGCCATATCTGGAACAATCTCGTGATTTTTTTTTCAGTTTTTAAGTTTTTTATTTTTTATATTATTTTCACATTTTTTGTAACACCAGCTTGCACACAGGTAACTCTGTACTATTATTTATGGTAAATAAATAAATAAATAAATAATAGTCAAGCAAGAACTGGAATCCAGTTGCACGTAGGGTATTTAAGGTTGGATATTGAAAGCTTGGTATTAACACGCTTGGCGCGGGAGTTTTGGTTAAAGAAACGTATTAAATAACGATTCAAATGAAAAATTTGGTTTGACCAAATTTAATAATGACAATTAAACTAAAACTTTAATAATGACAATTATTTATTGTGTATAATTAAAAATTGTTGTTTTAGTGGTACATGATGTTTAATTGGATATGTTTCTTTCTTGTTAAAAACAGGTAGTTACTAACAATTTTTAGTCATGTAAAATGTAAACGTTTTTTACATTTTAACTACCTAGCTCTCAGGCTTTTTTCCCAGTTTGAATGAGCATTTTTCAACTATGGTATTACTATAATGAGACAGTTGAAGAAGCTGAGCGGCACCGCAAAGTGGCGCTGCGCTCACGTGGAATAATCCCTACTTTAACAACAAACAAAACCTCTACCGGCCTTCCTCTTATCATGAAGTAAGAATAACTCGTGTGAACCATAGTATTGGGCATATGATTCCAAGATACCCGCTTGTTCTGTTACTGGAACGTAATTCCAATGCTACGTCAAAATATACTCTTAAGACCATGTTTCACACAAATCACTCTTACTTTATGATAAGAGAAAGGCCGGCACAGAGCAATATTTTCTCCAAGGTACGAGGTTGTGTTGTATTTATTGTTGAAATTTTAATTTTGTCACCTGACCGCAGCGCCACTTAGACTTTGCGGTGGCACCGTTTGGTTGCTCCTTCGACCGTCTCTTAATAGTAGTCGTCAGTATGCTAAGAATCAATATCATATTAGTCTTTTTTTCAGGTTTTATTCGCTTTTTAGAAGGTTATTATATTATTCTTGTTACTAAAAGAAGAAAAATAGCTGTTATTGGGCATCATACTATATATAAAATTGAAGATACTTCAATGATTTATATTCCAAATGATTCTATAAGACTTTTTCATCCTGACGAACAGAGATATGTTAAAATGTTCCAAAGTATAGACTTGAGCAGCAATTTTTATTTTAGTTACTCGTATGATTTAACGCATACACTTCAAAATAATATGGCATCACCCAAGCATATAAAAACAGAAATGCCAGCACGTACTTTGGATTCTAGTGAAGTTACTGAGGATTCTGATGATTTCTTCAATATGTGGACATCTCATAAAGATTGGCAAAAAAATGGGTAATTAAAATTATTTTTATCAGTTTTTTTATGTAGTACTACTTTTGTTTATACCTAATTTTTACAATAATAAATTTAAAAAACAATTTTAATTATTTACCTAATTTAAAATGTTTTTATCACACTTCAACTAAAATATGACTAAAGTAGAAAAGCTATGGTAATACCACTTCATGGTGATATCACTCCATGGTGATACTATTTTATAGTAATACCACTGCATTTCAATACACAAAATTATTTTTCTAAATTTACGTGAAGTGAGACAAAAATTTTTTGGTTTAGCGGGGAATTGAACCACCCTGCTGAAAAACTCAGAATTCATGACGTGATTATACTCACGTGATTACAAGAAATATCAATTACAAAATTATATCACAAAAATATAAACAAATCATCTAAAATTAAAATATATTTATCATTCATACTATCAACAATAATCGATTATGCTACAAATAAAAAAAAAATAGTTGTCTGGTTAAAAACATATTTATTTCAGATTGAAATACATAAAAAATGCTTTCTTGTAACAATACTGTTTTTAATGTAGTAACGATTTTTTTATTTTTAATTTTTATGTAAGTCTATACATTTATAACAAACAACTAATAGAATACCTGATTTGGTGTTGGAATTACGTACGTTACATCTCCTGTTTCAATGAATACACAAGTTTTATGAATATCATGTGTTTTTATACATATTTCATCAGACATTTCAGATACTTCTCTTATAATATTCGCATATTTAATAGCTTTTGTTTTAATAACACGGCATATTGTCGATTCAGCGTGTTCTTCAACGTTAATAATAAAATGTAATAATTCAACGAATTTCCCATTTGTTAGCTGCGCGTAATAATTACAAGATCGTTTATTTTTCTTCTTTGACGTCATAAATAAGGAACCTCCATAAACAATCTTGTGATAAACTTTGGAATTTTTTGGTATATTGTGTGCATTTATCAAATATTCAATATTCAGAAACTACTTGTACTTTACTTATATACGTAATATTGGATACTATGTAAGCTTTTTTAACTAGCGAAGATATGAGATTCTTACAAAAAAACATTGATATTCCAGGATATTCTAAAGAAATTTTTTTTCCAGAATTTGTATGGTTCGTTCAATGCTTTCATATTTTATTATATGAGAAATCACTCCTTTAGCCCCATGAATTGATTTTAATAATTTATGATTAGCAGCTTCAAAGGCATAGGTCGAATGACAATACAGAGGGCCCAAGTTATATGTGCTTTTAATTATATGCAGCAGTTAATGTGCGTTATGTGTTAACGCGGTTAACGAATATATATGTAGGTATGACGTTGTCGGGGGGTGCACATAGAGAAGACAGAAGGCTCGTGGTCATGGTCTTTATTGTAGCTTGCGGGCCTCTCCAGACTCGTGACTCGTAGGCTAGTCAGAACGGAACTCTCTTAGCGGTGGCGCTCGCTCGCAGCGTGAACTGCACTCTCCCCACTCTCCGGTCGGACGTACCGCCACCTATCGGTGGGGTACCTACATATATTAACGAATATATCTTCTGCTTCAGCCACAAATTTAAAAAGCATTTCATTAGCGTAATTCAAATCTGCAAAGTTTGCGAACGATTTGCAAACAAATGCGCAAGGCGTTTACTAATAATGACCAGTGTTTTAAATTTTTTTGTGATTTTTTAAAACCAAACTTAGCAAAGGAATACTATAGTATAATATCCAATTCTTGTATTCTCGAACTTTCCATTTTCCGCTGGCTTTTAAAGATCTTGATATCCGTGATTATTGATTAGGAACCTTTAATTTTTTAAACATATTCTCCAGTATATCTTCCTCTGTCTTTGTTAAAATTTGTACGATAAACTCAGTAAATTGTTTACCAACACCAGCTACGTAACAGTGCATATAGTCTGGTGTAAACCCATCAATAATATAAAAGTTCTGTAAATTTAAAAATGGCGAAGCAGTTTTAACACCGAAAACACGCTTCTGAGTTGCACAGCTTGAGTTGCATGTTCAATAGTCTTTCATGATTTCTGTCTTCTGATAATGGATTTTCAAACGGATATCGCATACTTCCATTATAATCATATCCTTTGTGCAAACACCAGTCGCACCCATACTTTGAATTAAATTGACTAGTACCATTCATTGGTACCCGAGACACTGTATCGACACAAGCGATTAATGCATACACTTTTATAGTACGCTTTTGATTTTTTATTGTACACGGAATACCTGCTGTTGAAAGGTTGTTCATTAAATTGACAAATGCATGTAAAAAAATATCCATTTGTGGTTTATTTGGACCAAACTACAAGGCAGTCGTAACCAGAATTATTTTTCATACTGGTGTGGAGTTTCGTGCTAGCTTCGTTTCGACTTGTACTACAACCATAGGTGGTCAAAAAGCCCACTTAGCCCTTGTTGCACACCATAGTTTATGACCAAACCACAAAGCAGTCGCTTTTTAACCTTTCTTGAATAGGAACTTCGTTAATTATAAGGTAAATGGGCCATATTGAAAAAGTAGAAGATTTAAAAACTAGCGCGGCATCCGTATTGAACATTACCGTCGCATATGCATTGCGATCACATTCTTCGATTGTTTGAACAAACTTTCTGTACATTATACTGTCGTAGATATCTTTCAAATGATTAGGCTCATGCTGTCTTTCATTCATGGCATAATCATAATAATTTTCATTACTTTCCAAGTAATCACGAATAGCATCAGATGGATTGATAATCGCAGAGAAACACGGATTTGATGGATTTGACACATCAACACTTGTATTGCACTTTATACAATTGACTGATATCGTAAAATCGTCAAACGTACCAATGTATTGTGAATACGTAGGACAAGTAGCGTGTAATGTAATATTTTTATCATCATTAAATAATTGATCTATTTTATATCGAGTTTCCGGTAAAACATCTTTACCACATATTATATTTATAAATTTCAATAAATTTGATATACCTGAAACGGATAATGAATTTGATATAGAATATTTTAGAGCCATCAATAATAATTCAACAGACTTATTTTGACATATAACGATATTAATTTAGAAAATTCGTTGTCATCTAGTAAATCCCGTGCCGTATTGGCACTTTTCATTGTTTCCTTTAAAAGAGATGACAATTCCTTGTCACTGCAGTATATATCTTCATATAAAGTTTCTGTAACAATATTATCCTGTACAGAAATATAATAATTAGTCATACAGATTAAAGAAAATGAAGACAACATTTAATTATATTCACGCTTTAACTATAATAGCCACTTCTTTGACCTAAAAAGTAAGATGAAGTAGCTATTTATTCCTTTAAATAACTTATTTCCCGCGATCGCTAAAATTTCCCGGAAAAGCAAAAGTTCTTATACCCGCAAAAACAGACAAAAATTCTAAAAATTGTACTATTTAAAAAAAAATGAAAAATGTCATTAAGTAATATAGGATACCCGTGCGCGTAGGTAATCATGACACTTGCTTTTTTGTCACCGTCGCTACGCTCGGGCGACAAAATGCGCTCGTGCGAAAATCACCTACTTCGCGCACTCGTATCGTCATACTATTTTGACACTCTGTGTGTCAAATTTTGTTTCTCCTAGCTGCTTAGCGCGTGCGAAATGCCTGATTTTCACACTAGTGCGCGAAATTCTGAATTTCACGCCGAGCGTATGCGAAACTCTGAATTTCGCGTACGCTCATCTGCTAAGAACGTAGTCAACGTAGAACGTGTCAAAATAGTACATTACGACACGAGTTCGCGAAGTAGGTGATTTTCACGTAGGTGAAACGCGGTTTCTCTGGCTCGTTTTCCGTGCGCGAAACACCAGCTTTTTAAACTAGTGCGCGAAACAAATAATATGGCGCAAAACATGCCGTTGCTATGAAAACATAGTTTCGCAAACGCTACACAAAAAACGAGCCCCGTAAAAACCGCGTTATTCGCGCACATCGTGTTAAAAATTATTTTTCGATACAGGTGGCAGAAAATGCGCTTGAACGCACTCGGAGCGTGCGTAAAGTGCATTTTACGCACACTTTATCGAAAAATTGTATTTTTAAACTGTCAATTTTTATATTTTTAGAAACGTTTTAGATTTTATATCAATTTTCAGAAACTCCACACCAGTATGAAAAATAATTTCTTTCAAATCTCTACATTATAAAATACATGTCGTATGTAATACTATTCGAATAAAGTAACTTTGAACGCACTCCTCTAATCCTAGAACAATAATAGGGCGACCCACTACCATATTATAGCATGTTTTTCAAACTTTCTTTTTCTGAACTTACGTACATTTATAAATATCCCATTTTAAGACATATATATATATATATATCATGTCAAGAATGATTAATTTTTCTCATTTTTCTTAATTAAACATATTTTTAAAGTGGCATTCAGAGGATGATAATGCATAGGTTTTAATCAAGGTTCAACCGTATTCAAGTATAGCATAAAAAATTTTGCATTAAGGTTTATAAAATCTCTAAAGTTAAAAATCAATCGATGCACATTTCCATTTTTTTAAAAATACAATTTTTATTTATTTTCATCATTTTCTCAAAAAAGTTATGACCGAATGTTGTGAAGCTAACATATATTTTATGCAATTGGTTGAGACAGTGCGCATACATCTAACATGTTCATTAAAGCAAGAGGTTAAGGCATGCAACATAGATAGTTCAAATTCTAGTATATATAATAAATTGCAATGCATTGTTTATATTGATATCAATATTTTAGCATAATCTTGAGAATATGTGGGAGCTGCTAAAACTTTGCAAATGCGCCGCAGGGTATTAAGTATTTAAAATCCCACCAAAAAACTATATTATAAATTAACATAATTTTATAAGTTTCATGGAGTAAAAAACAGTGTTTTTAGCTCCAACATCCCCTGAACTATCAAATAATATTTTAATCATTGTTAAATATACATATACCATGAGTCGCATAAGAAAATTTATTAACCGTAGAAGTACGGAACAATAATTTATATTTTTATAAATATATCAAACTTAATAAAATGTAGGATAATTCACTTGCAGAATCAAATAACTTGTAGTCATATACATCAGATGACTTAGCATTATGCGTGTCTCCCACTATTTGATTATTGTCATCAATTTTAATCGTTTCAACTAATTGTTGAATTACAGGCAACTCTGGCTCAATAGGGATTGAACTGCAGTTAATTCTATGTAGATCATCTATTTTTTTCTTAAAAATCAATAGGTAAAAATAAAATGAAGTATAGAAATTAATGAAATTAATGATATATTAGAAAAAGTATTATCTAAAAAAAATTAACTTTTAAAAAAGTAAAAGGTTAGGCGAGTTTGAAGAAAATTTTATTTGTTCATCAATAAACAAAATGAAACGGGCATGACAAGTTACGTAGTATGTTCTTGAGGGTTGTACCTCGCTTCATTACAATAAAATATAATAAACTTGACTTTGTTTAATTGATCTCAGTTCTTTTCTATCTGTAATTTCGTTGCGGAATATATCAAACTTGCCTAACCTTTTACTTTTTTAAAAGTTATTTTTTTTAGAGATTTCAATCCTTTTTAGTAAAATTTTTTGAGTATTTCATATTCGACGTCGTAAAAATAAAATATAAGCATCTTTAGCACCTTTCTACCACAGCTTTTTTGTATCATTTTTATCACTTACATGAAATCACTGATTGTTCTGATATACACCACCCTCGAATTATTTCTACACCTAAACACCCAAAACCACGATGTAAACTACCCAGACCTCGTCATCGGTCACCCGGTACACCTAGACACCGTACTTGAATGATTTTTATACCAAGACACCGAAAACAACCTGAACCTCGTCATCGGCTACCCTGGCAAGCTAGTTACTGTTATTGCTCCGGAACGCAGAGTATGCACCGGCAATCTCTTAATTCTAAATATCTTAATATATTAAGCATTATAATTTCTTGAGAAAGCAATTCCCATCTGTATATAGCTGTGCGGCCAAATTTACGTTCGTAACGCTTCTTGCGGCTAACTTAACGGTCCGAACACATTTCGGGTTGAAGAAGAAAAACGTGATTTTAGCATTTGCGGATTATACACTCACATATTATAATGTATTACACACACACACACACACACACACACACACAACCGGTACTGATAGCAGGCGATTTCAACCTGGGCAGTAGAGTGGGGCAGCCAAAGGACGAATGAAGGAGGACAAGCGCTATTGGAAGCATTGGCCCTCCTTGACTTAGTCTTAGTTAACCAGGGATGTTCTTACTCATTTCAAAGAGGAGACGCAGGGTCCATCATAGATCTCACGTTTGTCAGCAGCTGCCTGATTGGCTCAGTTAGATCGTGGATGGTGAGCGATTACACAAAGACTGACCACCAAGCGATAATAATGGAGATAAGAATATCAAAACAGAGATCCAACGGGAGGGCCACGACAAAAAGAGTCGGCTAGAAAACGAAGGATTATGATAAGGAGACATTCTTGCTGGCTCTAGAAGAAATACAGCTGTCTGGATCTGCGAATGATAAGGTCGAGCAGGTAATGGGAAATATTACTGCCAGTATACTAGTGGGATAAAGAAATCGATGCGGCCCGCAAAGAGTCATCGAACCAGAAGACGGGAACAGCGGGCTAGGAAGAAATACTACAAGACTGGTCGTGGTAAAGAAATAGCAGACGCCCTAAATAAAAAAATGAAGAATGCTAAACGGATACCCAAGAGGAAAATCCGAGAGAATAAACGACGGTGCCTGAAAGAGCTACAGGACAAGATTGAGCTGGACCCCTGAGGGCGACCGTACCAAGTGGTAATAAAGAAGATAAAGTGAGGTTATATCCCCCCGCCTAAAAGCCCAGAAGTGCTGGATCGTATTGTGACCACACTGTTTCCCCTTCAACTGGAAGCAAAAGGAAGAGGTGACGGAAATCGCTAATGAGGCAGTAAGTATAATCCACGATTGGCTAAAGCAGACTGGACTTGAGCTTGCTAGCCATAAAACGGAGGCTGTTCTTATATTCGGTAGAAAGAAAATAGAGACAATAACGCTGTCAGTGGACGGACACGAAATAGACTCTTAGCCGACCATTAAGTACCTGGGAATCACCATAGATGCCAGACTAATGTTTAAGCAGCATCTTAAGAGGGCGAGCAATAAGACAGCAAAAGTTGGTGCTGCATTATCGCGACTAATGCCAAATGTAGGTGGGCCAACGCAGGGCCGAAGGTTACTACCTAGCCAGTGTAACTACATCAATGATGTTATACGGTGCCCCAATATGGGCGAACGCTATGTTGTTGAAGTCCTATGCACGAAAGCTGCCAACAGTTTATAGGAGAAATGCATTGCGGGTCGCTTCTGCCTACCGAACAGTATCAGAAGATGCAGTGTGCGTTATTTCAAGTATGCTGCCTATTGACCTCCTAGCAACAGAACGAAAGAATATATACGAAGAAAACCGGCGTGGTAACAATACTCAAAAGTAAGTTTGGAAATCCGCTAAGGAACAAACCCTAGCTGAGTGGCAAAGACGATGGGACAGTGGAAACGGGCGGAAACGCACCGCCTCATACCATGTATTGTTGGCTGGACCAATAGATGACACGGGGAAGTGAATTACTACCATACGCAGTTTTTGAGCGGACATGGGTGCTTTCGAGCCGACCTACACCGCTTTAAGTTGGGGATAATCCAAATTGCCCAGTATGTTTGGAAGCAAACGAAGATGCGGAATATGTCTTCTGCAATTGTTCGCGATACGAAATGGAACGAGAGGGACTCGAGTAGTACCTTCAGGCTAGGGTGACCCCTGAGTCAATGTTGACAGCTATGCTAGCGTCGAAAGATGGCTGGTGCGCAGTAAACAACTACGTAAGGACTATTATCAAGAAGGTTAGAAATGCTTACGGCACCCTCGACTCCCACTCTCGCTCAAAACATCACCCTTGCTAGAAAAAGCCAATTTTCCCCCCTAGTTGCACAATATACTGTTCTAGAAGTTTTGACGAAACTCAAAATTTTACTATTACAAAGCTTTGTCCAGGAGGAAGCAAAATAGACTAAAGAAGGTGTTGAATTGCAGTCATTTATGCCAAAAATGTACACTAATGCGCTTAAATATGTACACTAATATGTAATTTAGACAAACAATGAGAACTACGGAGCGAGGTTAAGGGGACAAGCCTGGGTTAAATCCTGCAAAAAAAAACAAAAAGATATTCTTCTTACCAAACAAATTTTTATTTGATGTAATTAGAAGAAAAAAATTCTATCGAAAATATATAAAATATACACCATTTTTGTCGAAAAAAACATGTATATATACCTTGTAAAATGTGTTGCTAGCAATATTTAATTTATATTTTTCAGAAATGTCTCTTGATCTGTCTGAGGGGGCATCTTTAAGGTACATTTTAAGCCCGTATAGAGTAAAGAATGCGGTCCGGATCTTTTAGAAAGCCGTGGCAAGTGACTAAAAATACTTATTTATATAGTGAAATGTCATGAATTTTGGTCAATATCTTTATATTTTTTTGCAGGATTTAACCCAGGCTTAACCCCTTAAGGCGACGATGAAAGTGAGAATCAGTATGATGACCGTCATTTTCTCGTATAATATTTCATGATATAAAGTTTTTTAATAATTAAATCGCTAAAAACTCTGTGTTCCGAGGTCACTTACACGATAACGAACAATTATCAATTTGAATTTCGTTGATTTGAAGTATATCAAAAGCAAATAATGAGAACTACGGCACGAGGTGAGGTCACAATCAGTAAAGTTCGCTCCGACAGCTCCTTTACCCCTCGGATTGAAAATTAAAAAAAAAATAATAAATCTACAAAAATATCTCCGAACATTTTTAAGTTATCATTTATTTGTTGACATTATATTTATTTCTTTAAATTTATTCGTTTCTCTTATTTTTAATTTCTACCCGAATCAGTTTGTATGAAATTGTTTTTGAATTTTCAATTTGCTAATTTTCGATTTATAATTTTATTATGTATCATTTTATTCTAAAACCTTTACCACCATACGTGTCTGAAATTTCTATCGTTATTATTATTTTAATAACGTTAAACTTTTTAGGCACCTACCACTAATCATAATACCAAAATACTTTGTTTATACAGAAAAATAAAGCTGCAAATCTGAAAAAGAAGGAAGAAGTTGTACGTAACAGAGCCCAAAACGTTTTAAAAGAGAGGTAAAAATTATGTGTGCCTACGATTTGAAAATGTAGACGTTGATAGTAAAAAGGAAAATAGTACTAACAATATTCAATTAAAGGATTTAAAAATTGTATTGCTACAGATTAATCAGCAAAATTTAAACCAAGCAGCCGTAGATGATGCGCCATCTCAGTCTAAATCAACCCGATATAGTAAAATATATTCCTGTTCTGAGGAATCTGAGACAGATGACGATGACGATACGCAAAAAATTGTATCTTCTCTGTCACAAAAATTAGACATAATAAAAGATATTTCAGTAAACACAGCATTACCTGATGTTGGATCTGTGTCACGTAAAATGTCTCAGTTTAATGAAAGATCACGGACAAGCACGTCACTATCACGTCGAAGGTCACACTCGCGTCAACGATCGCGCTCACGTCGGACGTCACCGTCACAAAATAGGTCATTCAAAACTCAATGTCACGATAAAGGTCGTTTCCGTCTCAAGCGTCACAGTCATCTCGAAAGTCACGAATACGTCAAAGGTCACAGTCACGCCATAGATCGGGGTCACGGACAAGGTCATTGTCACATCAAGCGTCAACGTCAAGTCATAGATCACCATTGCGTCAAAGGTCACCATTACGTCAAAAGTCACAGTCACGTCATAGGTCAGCATTACGGACAAGGCCATTTTCACCTCAAGCGTCAACGTCAAGTCGTAGGTCACCATTAATTCAAAAGTCATTGTCACGTCATAGGTCAGAATCACGGACAAGGCAAATGACACCTCAAGCGTCAACGTCAAGTGCTAGATCAGCATTGCGTCAAAGGTCACCATTACGTCAAAACTCATCGTCACGTCATAGGTCAAAATCGCGGACAAGGCCATTTTCACCTCGAGCGTCAACGTCAAGTCGTAGGTCACCATTACGTCGAAGGTCACAATCACATCATAGGTCAAAGTCACAGACAAGGCCATTGCCATCTCGAGCGTCATAGATCACCGTTACGTCAAAGGGCACAGTCACCTCGTAGGTCACCGTCACGCCGCAAGTCACTATTACTTCAAATATCACGATCACGTTAAAGTTATGGTTATGGACACGAAGAAAGGCGCAAGCGATATCAGAGACCTAATGATGACCAGGTAATTGTTTAAAATTGATCAGTTTTATTTAGAAAGCTATACCCAATAGAAAAACGCGTAGTAAGATACGGATGCCCCTTAAGGGAATATCTGTGCTAAAGCTTCGCAAATCCGCCATGGGGTATTTTGTATTTCCAAACTACTAGAAAAACGGAAAGTCCCATCGAATTTTTCTTTTGGTAGAACGATTCATTTAACTTAACACTACGACGCTACAGACTCGGTTTTTCATTTGCAAACTTTATTCAAAATGTTTTATGTAACAGATAAATAGTGTTTTTTGGGACGACATCCCCTTAATCACAAATATTTATTTGTAACTTGATATATATTGTACTATTTAAACTATGTATAATTTGTAGCTATATCTGGGAAAAAATATATACAAGTTTTCAATGGGAGCTGTTGCAAAGAGAGAGACCCTCTACATTTTTAATATATCTGGTTTTGCATATATGGGATTCGCGTGACTTTTGTAATAGAGCCTTAGATGTAAGCAAAGTTAACAATCATATACCTGGAAATTCTCCTGCCCAACTGATTGAAAAACAGTCTACTAAGATTACTTATAAGTATAATGTATTTTTTAGCAAATGAAATCAATGACTTTTCATTTCTTCAATCACTTTCTAACTAGTTTTTCTTTTTGGACAGGCTTGTACTCAGACTTTTTGATACACCAAGGCTACGCAGCAGAAGAAAAAGTACGCTTTCTGTTAAAAGTTACCTATATTCTACGATTTAAGATAAGAGATTTGAGATGCGAGGAAATAAAACGGCTTACCAATGCAGCACACAATCAACGCAATCCTCGTAGAAAACTACGTTACACTGATTAAAATAAAATAACTAAGAAGTCTGAATCAAATGAAAAATACGTTGAAAATGTTTTATAAGGCTTTATCTTAATTGTCATTGATTATTTTCAAACAAGAGAGTAGTTTGGACATGATCTCATCTCAAATATTTTGATTTAAAAATTTGAAGAAAAAAATTTCTTACTGGTGTTATGTACATTTGTACAATTGAAATAATTACTTTTTATTATAAGTTTCATTAGTATTTGATATACTTACTGAAAGATGCTCAAATTTTATTTGTTTAAAAATGTAATTAACATGTTTATAGTTATCAATAAATATTTTCTAACCATCCAAAATACAATTTTTTAAATCCATATCAATAATTCTTCAGAAGATAGTGTTGTATTCTATTTTTATTACACATTTTCTCGTATAATCACGTGAGTAATCACGTGAGTACTCACGAGAGAACCTACGTGAATTTTTCAGCAGGGCGGGGACCTTTGGGTTGTGAGTCGAGCGTTTTACCTACTCATCCATCGGATCCTGTTGCAAAGTAAGGTTTGAAGAAAAAAAATTAAAGTCACTGGAATTTGAATTCGGGATTTTTCGATTTTTCGCTTTAGCGACTCACTCATTACGACCTTTTGATGAAAGCGTACTACTTGAATCTTTTGTAGCCAATTTTGTTCAGGCAAAGAATTTATATTCGTACAATACTTTTGCGAATATTCTTTCCATTTAGAGGGGGAGGATAGCGAAGAATCCTTTTTCGTTTTATAGTCTTTTGGGAGATGCATGTAGCTGGAGCTGCTTCGGTGTAAACTTATCTGGATCAAATGACTTAAGTGGGCGATTGCGCGAGTATTTATGCTTAATCGGACAAGATATCATCTTACTTCATAAACACGTTATCGGGGTAGTAGCACCTCATGAGTCGAACGTTCTGTCATGCGCAGGTAGCTTTGTGCGCTTCATTATGATACGCGCACATAGGATGTTTTGGATGATCGGTGGCGGAATAGCCAATTAGACAATTATATGAACATGAATCTGGAAAGCATAGAAGAGGACATTTACAGCAGAAACTTTGCAGATTTTAACTCTGGAACTCGAGCTCTACACATGTACACAAACAAACAAACCAACCTCTCCAACTTCCTGCTGGATATTACGTCTGATCTATAATAACAAAATCTTCGTTGGACGGCAAAGTTGCAGAGCATATGTATGATTACATGAATGTAAAACCTTGTTATAATTGTAGTGGTTTTGGGCATAATGGTGCAAAATGTAGGAATAAAACAATGTGTCTAAAGTGTACAGAAAGTCACAAGACCAGAGAGTGTCAAAATATTCAACTAACATGTCCAAACTACAGCTACAGCAACAATAAATATAAAACAAGTTATTTAACATGTCATGAAGCAAATTACATAAATCGATGTAGCATACTGATCAAAAAGATGAAAAGATTTATAGATACAACGGCCTACCCTGTACAACCTACATTACCCACAGCTAAATTCATGACGATAAGTCACCAACTACATCTAAATCCCTAACCACACAAGAACAATATGATTGACCTTCTTTACCACAGCAGTCACGAGACAGGAAAACAAGGAAAACTTCTAAGACTGCGTAATATTATTTTTTCTCTGGTTTTAAACATGGAATTTGAATTTCTAGATAAAATTCAAATTGATTCTATTCAAAAGGAAAAAACTTGAAACTATTGATAGTATTTATAGAATGCTTGTTAAAAAAATGATTTTATAATGCATGTGAATATTTGTAGTATGTCTGCAAATTTTGACAAATTAAAAATCTTTTTTGAGAGTTTCTAATAAACCATCAATATTAATAGGCACTGAAACTTTCATACAGACAAATTATAAATTATATGATATATATTAAGGAAGCTAATGTTCGCATGTATTTTAACTTTGAAAATAAATTTATTGGTCTCAACGAACAATAAGTAAAAAATAAAGAAAACTTTACAATTTAAATGTTGGAAAAAACAATCGAATTAAAATAAAAGTGCGTTTCGCCCCGAATTTTTCGTTGGGGTCATCAGTAAGATGACGAGAGATATATATCTATCTTAGACGCAACATGGTAAATCGAAAAGAGGATATGTTTATGGAATTCACTGAGAAGAATCACTAGAAGACAGTAGAAAAAAGGTTACTGTCCACCTAGTGGCAATGAGGTAGAACTAATATGTCGTAAGACGACGTATCGACTAGTCATTATATCCACGTGATTCTTAATTGGAATAAGATGCTGGCTGTGCAGCTATTAACTCATTTAACGGAACATTTCTCGTGGACGACTAGTGATTATATCCACTGGTTCTCAGTTGTAATAAGTGAAGAGCTGCTATAGTCAGCATTTTATGTCAACTGAGAACCAGTGGATATCATCACTAGTCGTCCACGAGAAATGTTCCGTGGAATAAGTTAATAGCTGCACAGCCATGGTGACATTGAAATTTTCATTTACAAACTTTATTTCGTATACAAAATAAAGTTTGTAAATGAAAATTTCAATGTTCAATTAAGAATATAAATTTACCTACATAATCGATTATAATTAGAATAAGGTTAGGAAATGAAATAAGCACATAATGTGATGATATCTGGTTAAACTAATTAATAGATATTGAGGTTGGAATAATATCTGTACAAAGTTTAGCTGCTATGCATGCAGTGAGCTTCATTTTACTTGACCTTACCGAGTCATTAATTTTTATTTAATCATGTCATACTATCTGATTGAAGAAATTAATAGACATTGTGCATATTGACACGATATTAGTGCAAAAAGCCTTGTTCAACAAAACTAAACTAAAAATAAACCTATTGGAACACTCATTGTGGTTTCGAGTACATTAGATAAGATTTCACATTTTTCTTGGCATCGGTGATTTGGACCAAAATCTCAAATCAGTCAATTAAAGTAATAACACAATAAAGATTGCTTGAACTTATTAATCACCTCTTGGCATTCCTAAAAAGAGTACATATCAATACCTTCTGATTTACGATTCAAAAGCTATTAAAAAAATTAAAAAGAATTTTAAGCTTTGGGTCGTGGTTTTCAATTTTGAAAGATAAGAATTTTCTAATAACTTTTGAACTGCAAATCAGAAGGTATTGATATGTACTCTTTTTGGGAATGCCAAGAGGTGATTAATAAGTTCAAGCAATCTTTATTGTGTTATTACTTTAATTGACTGATTTGAGATTTTGGTCCAAATCACCGATGCCAAGAAAAATGTGAAATCTTATCTAATGTACTCGAAACCACAATGAGTGTTCCAATAGGTTTATTTTTAGTTTAGTTTTGTTGAACAAGGCTTTTTGCACTAATATCGTGTCAATATGCACAATGTCTATTAATTTCTTCAATCAGATAGTATGACATGATTAAATAAAAATTAATGACTCGGTAAGGTCAAGTAAAATGAAGCTCACTGCATGCATAGCAGCTAAACTTTGTACAGATATTATTCCAACCTCAATATCTATTAATTAGTTTAACCAGATATCATCACATTATGTGCTTATTTCATTTCCTAACCTTATTCTAATTATAATCGA
>JAZHPH010000248.1:0-91717 GCA_037356405.1 Nasonia oneida | reverse complement strand
TCGATTATAATTAGAATAAGGTTAGGAAATGAAATAAGCACATAATGTGATGATATCTGGTTAAACTAATTAATAGATATTGAGGTTGGAATAATATCTGTACAAAGTTTAGCTGCTATGCATGCAGTGAGCTTCATTTTACTTGACCTTACCGAGTCATTAATTTTTATTTAATCATGTCATACTATCTGATTGAAGAAATTAATAGACATTGTGCATATTGACACGATATTAGTGCAAAAAGCCTTGTTCAACAAAACTAAACTAAAAATAAACCTATTGGAACACTCATTGTGGTTTCGAGTACATTAGATAAGATTTCACATTTTTCTTGGCATCGGTGATTTGGACCAAAATCTCAAATCAGTCAATTAAAGTAATAACACAATAAAGATTGCTTGAACTTATTAATCACCTCTTGGCATTCCCAAAAAGAGTACATATCAATACCTTCTGATTTGCAGTTCAAAAGTTATTAGAAAATTCTTATCTTTCAAAATTGAAAACCACGACCCAAAGCTTAAAATTCTTTTTAATTTTTTTAATAGCTTTTGAATCGTAAATCAGAAGGTATTGATATGTACTCTTTTTAGGAATGCCAAGAGGTGATTAATAAGTTCAAGCAATCTTTATTGTGTTATTACTTTAATTGACTGATTTGAGATTTTGGTCTATGACGTGACACGAGTCTATAAAGAGAGGAACGAGACGAGCGACGAAGATTTGTGAAGCCGTGCGCACACGACTCCACAAAACTGAGGGATAACCTCAAAACCCCGTTGCACTATCCCGGCCGTTACTGTGCGCACACAGAGCGGTCGAGATCGTTGTTGCGCGACACATTCGAATCGGTGTAGCCGTGCGCACACGACTCCACCGTACCGAATGAATTCCTAACCTCAAAACCCGCCACCGATCCGTCATACCGCCACCGTATCGAAACACCGTAGCCGCAAACACCGAATCATTCTTGTAACGAAATCGCGTAGATATTCTTATAAATTGTCAACCGCGTTAGTTTAAACAATTCTATTTGTAAAGGCGAAATATTTTTAACAAGACGCATAATTGATTTCTGTTTTAGCCGGGATTTAACAACTGATTCCAAATTGCTATTCTTTACTTAAGAAATATATTTGTTATTATTAAAAATATAAAAACAGACTCTTTTCTTGCCCCTTTCCCCTATCCAAATCCTGGAAGCGACTGACTATCCAGTCTCCTGGGGAAAGTTGAACCGTTACAGGTCCAAATCACTGATGCCAAGAAAAATGTGAAATTCTTATAGTGAAATTCTTGTTGTTGTTTATCAATGACGTCTGCGCATGCGCAAAGATATGTATAAATATCGTGAAAATTGGTTTCAGTGATCATTCTGCTCCGACCTCTAGAAGCCGTAACATCGGTGGATCCATTTCTTTTAATTATTAAAATTGTCTGTGACTTACTTTTATAGTTATTTTCTCGAATTTATTGCAGTATCAGAAGCAGCCTAAACATTCGAAAGACTGCGCAGGTTGAGTTTATATAAATACTTTCCTGTTGTTTATTAATAACGTCTGTGCATGCGCGAAAATATGTATAAATAGAGTGAAAAATTAGTTCCAGTGCTCATTCTGCTCTGACCTCTAGAAGTGGTAACATCGGTGAATCCTATTATTTTGATTATTAAAATTATTTATCTCTGGTAGAAAATTAAGCATATTATGACGATATTTGTATCGAAATAACTATATTATTTTACTTGTTTAAAAGTTAATTTTTTTAGAGATAAGAATTACAAGTTATTGTTAAAAATATATCTGGTTTATCATCGACTACTATTTATATGAATAATATTGTTATGAGGATATCCCTGGTAACATTTTTACCGTCCAGACTGACCTGGTCACTAAGCAATGGCCAGTTTCCTTCGCTTATTTTTTGCGATGAAAACTGGTAAAAACTAGCCAGTTTTGGTCATGCATGCTTATTACTTATACATAACCTTTTTGACACTTCTTTGATACAAAATAAGATTGATTGGTGAATGGCCGCTAGTTCTAATAGTTATCGAGCTTTTTACTTTCTCCTAGAGCTTTGTAATAGTCAAATTTTGGGTTCCGTCAAAACTCCTAGAAAATACTTTTTGGTGTGTTAGAAGTTCAAATCAAGTATTTTTAGAAAATGCCCGTATGGATGTGTGTGGTGTGTGTGTGCGAGTGTGTGTGTGTGTATGTATGCCGTAATATTTCTGGAACTATTCCGTCAATATCAATAAAATTTAACATGCATATCTATTTTTGGATTCTGAATTCGAAAGAAGATTTTTTATTTTCTCAACTATTTTTTTCAGTCATTTTTTAATGTTTTAAAAACACTTGCGTTTTTTTCAATCATCCCATTGTTACAAACAATTCAGCTATAATGCATTTGAAAGAGAATAAAAATACCTACTTTTCCTTGTTTGGTCCTCGGATTGACCGCTTTGTTCGGCAGATAAAATGAAAAAAGTGATTTTTTTCTTTCAATTTATATCTCCGAAACTAAACGTAAAAAACTGACAAAAATGATTTTTTTGTGCCTTAATTTCGGACGTAAAAAGGCAAGGTTTAAATCTATTATTATTATGCCATCTGCGTTGTATTGCATTTAGATATCTAACTTGTTGTATAGTGTAACAGGGTGAGACTTGACGATGAGAGGAGAAAAATCACAAAAGGAGACGCCAGGACCGTGAATCGATCCGATGAGCCGAAGCCGCCTTATTCCGTCACTCTCTATTCTGCCTCGATTACCGGCGTTGAGAGGGGCGTTGTTTCTCGTTATAATAGATAATTGTTAACTTATTTAGAAATAAGTTACTATGACTTCGAAGCCCATGAAAATTTTGTAAATTCATTGTTAATAAGTCCAATATCACTATTCTAATTATACCTTTCACGCTCATTTCAATTTATTTGTACTTTTAGGTTAGAAATTGTATCAGTATTAGGTTAGAAATCTTATATTTATTTGCTATTTCATATTTGTATGCGTCTGTGCGCGCGCGCCTGTGTGTATGCGTGTTTTTATAAAATCTTACAATCGGTGTAACCACGCAATCCAAGCTAATTTTCTTATTTCTTATTTCTTTTTCTTTCTTATTGTAAATATAAATGATGATTAAACAAAATGATGTACAACTGAACTAAACCACTATAATAAATTCATTTAAATATTTGATAATAGTATATAAAGAAATTTTGTTATATAATCTCAGTATTTCTTATACGAATGCTTACGAAAAATACTTCCAATTTTTAAGCGTTTACTATTAAATTTGACAACATATCTTTAAATTGGAGGGTTAACTTTCAATTTTAAGAGTTTGCGATGAGGCATATAGCTCACCAACAACGAGCATATACCCCGCACACACGTGACACGCATACAGTCACACACACCGGACCTAGGCCTGAAGCTTACTGTCTGCTGCGCGAGCGCGGCTCGTGTGTGAGCGTGTGAGCGTAAGCCCTGCGTGGCTAAATTGTGCGCGGGAGGCACTACAGCCACCGCGTTGTAGGGAAGGGCTGGGCAAAATACAATATGCAATAAACTATAACCATTGTAAGTGATTATTTTCCCCACTCTCTAACGTGGCGATCGCCCAAAATCCTACGGTTAAAAAAAATCCTAGTGCATGCGAAAACCTAGGTGCTGCGCACCTGTGTTGGGAGGCCCAGCGTTGCAACTTACATTAGCGACAAAACATTTTACGTGCTAGTGGATGTTTATCATCGTTACACTGGCGTATGCTTTCCAGAGCAATCGACAGAAAATCCAGATTACGGAATAGACCATTGATGAACATACGATAGACCGTGGTTATTCTACAATGTAGTAGGATGCTGTGCAAATCCCACGCTCTTTTTTTTGCTGATACTGCTGATAGAAGACAATTTACTTTAGACTCATGCTGCTTACTTGCAGTCAGGTGTACATATGTTTTTCAGAATTTATTTTGCAAAGGTTTCTTAGAACGACACCGACGGGTCCTCATATTTACAGGCGACACGAAAGCTAAAGAAAAGAAAGTTTAATGTAAGGATTTCTTAGAATAATGAGTAAAGAGGCATTCGTTCAATAATTTACTTTAAAAAAATTAAAACGCTGACAGCCCGTGCACTTGTTGAATATGGACAAAAGTATCTCTGTGTGCATTAAATTGCAGAGTGAGAATTATGACTAGAAAGAAAAAAAAATAAGAAAGAGCGTAATGCTTGACTGTGTTATCCTATATCCTACGGAATACAGCCAAAAAAGAAAATCGTGAATTCTGGAAATTTAATTTGTCTTCAATGCCACTCGATAGAGTGTGCAAAAATACGTGTACAATTAAAAAATCATCGCTCTAGGTCAAAAACTAAATTTTTTGTAAAATAGGTTAAATTGAAAAAGTTCCAATAACTCTGTAAATATTGGAGTTATCGAAAAAATAAAAGAATTTTGGTTCTACTACGTTACTCTGTATGCTAATTACCTCTAGCCATATCAGTAAAAAAAAATTAATTTCAAACATTTTTTTATTAGTTAAATAGGTAGACAATGCTTAATTAACAAATTAGTGCTTGATCACTCCAAGAGACTGTACACGAATACTCTTTTTGCCGAAGGAAAATAATCCACATTAAAAGGGTTAGGCAAACAACAACAATAACTTGTTGCACCTGACGACGGTCTGAAGTTGCACGTTCTGCCTCTCTAACCTTCACCAAAATCGGTGCATTAAATTATTATTTTCTTATAAACGGTGAATTTTCAGGACTTGGGCCTATGGGTACTTTTGATCCTAAGATAATAAACCACAACATACAAAATTTTTATCCCGTTTCACTGGGAACCATAGTCCCATTTAAAATCCTCGGGATCCTTTGTACAAAGCGTCTGTGGATCTGTTGATTAAGGTGCACGCTTATGTAGGTTTTCCCAAGAAGTTGAGAATCAAATTTTTGGTGCGGGTATTTGTAATTTTTCTAAATTAACTGAAAAAGTTAATACACTTGCCGTTTTCTGGTGTTTTTTTCGTAATTTTTATCTATTGTGATTTTGAGTTTTCCCTTATTCCACAGGCACAAATCTAGGCGAATGCGGAACAGTAATTTATATTATTCATTAATTCTATGGGTAAGTAAATTAAGGGTTAGCGAAATATAATGCTGCGGCGGGGAGCGCCGGTTGCAGTGGCAAGCAGCTGATCTCTAAAATATGGAAATTCTTTGAGAACGGTTACCATAGAGTAGCAGACCCGATGCTCACTTAGAAGTAGACTGATAACTTTTATTGTTCATTGGCAAGGTGTATAGCTACAAAATTTCCCCACCAAACATGCCTTTCATGAAGAAATATAAGATAGGGTAATACTTTTACACAGAAGTGGTGGATGGCTTTCACCTACTAAGCCTATTTGTTCGCAGTAATGAAAGAGAAAAATAATAGTTTTGTATTTAAATATATGTACAAATTATGCGCACTTAATTGTACACATAACTCCTGCAGACAGGTGTTTTTCCCATTTGACATGAGATTTTGTGAATACTTTCATAAAAAAATATTTCAACAATACATCGCATAAAATAAGAATCTTTTTTTTCAGATACAGTGAAAAAACCATCGATTACGGAATTCGAAGTAATCCTCACAGACGTTTTGTTTGGAATTCACATTTGTTAGACCCAGTCGAGAAGAACTTGCATCGTGATTGGTTATTATATATAATACATGGATTTATAGGACAATCGAACGTAAGCGTCTTTGGAAGATCAATGTATATAACAGTCATAGCTAGACGGAGTAACAAATATGCAGGTACAAGATTTCTCAAACGCGGGGCAAATTTCAATGTAGGTTACATTTTTAAAATAAAACAAGTTTTTTAATTTTAATTTATCTGTGCCTTTAAAGTCATGTCAAAATTTCTGTAATAGGGTGATGTAGCTAATGAAGTAGAAACAGAACAAATTGTGCATGATTCCGGGGTCAGTTCATTAAATAATGGTCATTTCAGTTCTTTTGTACAGTTACGTGGCTCCGTACCAGCTCATTGGAGTCAAGATGTTAGTAAAATGGTTCCAAAACCAACCATTACAATAGATTTATCTGATCCGTATGTAGAAACTGCTGGTAAATATTAAAATAATGTTTTTAAATATAATGTATAAGCCAGGTTGACTGTTAATATTGCTTCCTCCCAGAGGAAGCTTTATAATACTAAAATTTTCAGTTTCGCTAAAACTTCGTAGAAACGCATTTGATGGTGTTTAGAGTACGATCATGCTTTTTTAGAAAATGTCCGTGCAAATGGATGTGTATGTGGGCGTATACCGTTAGGAGTATAGAACCATGCGACCGGTCGTAATAAAATTTGACATGCATATATGTTTTCTGATTCTGAATTTGGGAACATTTTTTTTTGATGATTCTGACTATCATATGGCCTATTATAGCCATCTTTCGATTTTTGAAAAAATATTTTTCCTTTTTTTTGATAAAATGATTTAGGCAATGTATTTAACAATAGTGTATCTAAAAGAGCATAAAATTGCCTACTTTTTCCCGCAAGCTTTTCCAGTTGACCGTTTCATTCAATTTTTATGATAAAAAAGGTGTTTTTTTCAAATTCATATCTTTGAAACTAAATGGTCAAACGTTTTGAAAACAAATTATGATAATAGAAAACGATAATATCTACAGCGTTTAGGGGTACAGGGTGGCCGATGACGACGTCCAGGTAGTTCGCACCGTGGTTATTGGTGTCTAGGTATAAAAATCATTTGAACGCGGTGTCTAGGTGTACAGGGTGACCGATGACGAGGAATAGGTACTGCGCTCCGTGGTTTTAGGTGTCTTGGTGTAAAATCATTTGAGGACTGTGTCTAGACTAAGTGTATAGAGTAACCTATGACGAAGTCTGGGTGGTAAATACTCAAAAAAATTTACTAAAAAGTTCTGACATCTCTAAAAAAAAACTTTTAATAAAGTAATAGGTTAGGCGAGTTTGATGTATTCCGCAAAATTATTATGGATAACTTAGCATTTCATATATATATATATATATATATATATCTATATATATATTCATTACAACAATTCTTATATTTGTCAAAGTTATTTGTGACTTAATAAATGTTGTAGCAAATGTAATAATTGTAACCATAGATTCACAAGGTAATGAGATCAATGAAATATAGTCAAGTTTTAAATGTATAAATAATATAAAAAATTTAACAATGGAAACTTTAACTTGCCATGCCAGATTCGTTTTTTTGATTGGTGAACAACTAAAATTATTTTCTATATGTTAGAATGTTATATCTAATTCATCAATATTTTAACTTTGTACATACATTATATTGGTACTCATAAAGAGTTTTTGGGTATGCAAAAATTGATATAAATCTTTAAAAAAATAACTGTTGTGTCGTGTTATCTACATTGATGGTATATCATTGTATCGAAATAACTATTTTATAAGTTTATGTACACAAATAAGTATGTACAAATAAGTTACTAATAGACAACACCATAAGTAAAATGAATCGGGCATGGCAAGTTACAGTTTCCATTGTTAAATTATGTATATTATTTATATATTTAAAACTTGACTATTTTTCATTGAACTTATTACCTTTTTAATCTATGGTTACAATTATTACATTTGCTACAACATTTATTAAGTCACAAATAACTTTGACAAATATAAGAATTGTTGTAATAAATATGTAAAAATGCTACGTGATTGTCATCCTTCATAATTTTGCGGAATGCATTAAACTCGCCTAACCTTTTACTTTTTTAAAAGTTTATTTTTAGAGATACGAATTACAAGTTATTGTTAAAAAGATATATGGACTTATCATCATTATATGATGTCACGGGGCAACTGGGCTTTAGCGCGACAGCCGCGATGATGCCGTCTTTTATATCTTTTATCTTTTACTCTTTTATCTTTGCATGGCTATCTCTCGATGATGCTGGGGTCGACGACGGACGTTAGCCGTCGGTGCTATGCCGACTCCGTACTATGCAGCCGGGTTGCCCCGGTGTACGACTGCTTTCTTCGCAAATAGAGTCTCCGGCTAGGCGCGCGTTCTGTAGCCGCGCCGAGATGTAACCGGCTTTACTCTGTCCGGGTTCGTCGGAAGGACGCGACGGGAATACGGAATACACACTCGTGCAGTCGTGTATCATGAAAAGATGTCTATTCTGTATTATATTAGTACAATAGATCACGCGTCGCGGTGGCAGCGAGTCTCGGCCTTGGCGTCTACAGCCGATTCGGTTGTTCATATATTGCGCCATAGCTAATATGACGGACTTACAGTAGTCGACGCGCGCGTGAAGTACTCGGTCCCCGCGTGTCCGTCGGTTGTCGACGGGGAAGGTCCTTGATGGCCGGGAGGCGTCCCTCTCGGTTGAATCAGTGACGTACTGGGGTACCCCTGATGTTCCAGGTGAAGGTGGCTCGGGTGCTTCTTCCAGCAAGTGATCTCGGGTCGTCGCTGTTCTCTCTCGTCTCAATCAAGCGGATATCGCGGGTGATGCACCGGTACAAAATAGCTCGCGTACGTCTAGGTCATCCTAGCGCTTTTTGCCTGTCTGTCCCGCGCGCTTCCCGAGTACCGCCGAGTTGGCAACGTCGCCTCACGCATGAAATGGTCGCGCGACGGGGCGAGCGCGCGAAATATGAATTCGCGTTCGCTCGTCACAATGAATAAGACTGTAATGTCGATATCCCTGGTAACATTTTTACCGTCCAGACTGGCCTGGTCACTAAGCAATGGCGAGTTTCCTTCGCGTATTTTTTGCGGTGAAAACTGTTAAAAACTAGCCAGTTTTGGTTATGCATGCTGATTACTTATACATAACCTATTTGACACTTCTTTGATACAAGATAAGATTGATTGGTGAATGGCTGCTAATTCTTATAGTTATCGAGCTTTTTAGTTCCTCCTAGAGGAAGCTTTGGAATAGTAAAATTCTGAGTTTCGTCAAAACTTCTAGAAAATACTTTTTGGTGTGTTAGATGTTCAAATCAAGTATTTTTAGAAAATATCGGTATCGATGTGTGTGTTTTTTTTTCTCGAAGAAGAAGAGGTGTTAGGGAAAATCTTAGAAATACCATAGCGTGACTTTGTTTATGGGGTTGTCGAAACAGTCTTATCCGCATTGTCAATCGTGTGTCGGATTCACACCGACTAAACTCATACTTTTTACGCCAGATGAAAAACATACAACCGTACCAAGGAACGCCCTCTTTGCCTTTATCGACGCTCGGTAAAGGCGCAGCTAGCTCCACCTTCTGTGCCCTTGTTCCCCGCGGTACGACCGTTGAGTAGTCCTTCGCGAGGGGGCAAAAAGCTTTTACGCCCTCTTCTAATTGATATGGTCGTCATCACGTTTTTTCTTTCCGCATCGTCCAGTCGTCTGCTTCGTGCGGCATCGTCCGGCTATCCTCTGGACAGCCTCAACCTCGACACTGCTGAGTGATCTTCGTCTAGCTACATTTTCATTCCGCTGTTTCGCCTTGTCTTTGCCTTCTTTTATTTTCGTCATTTCTAACCATCTTGAGGATAGTCCTTACGTAGTTGTTTACTGCATTCCAACCATCCTCCGACGTCAACATAGTTGGCATCATTTACTCAGGTGCTACTCTGGTCTGGAGATAACACTCGAGTTCTTCTCGCTCCATTTGGTATCGGGAACAGTCACAGAGAACATGCTCCGCATCTTCGTTAGCGTCCAAACAAGCTGGGCAGTTCGGTCTGTTGTCTAATTTAAATCGGTGCAGATAAGCCCGGAAGCATCAGTGCCCGGTTAAAAACTGTGTGAGGTAGTAGTTGGCCTCCCCATGTTCTCTTCCAGTCCAATCCTCTATTTTTGGTATAAGGCGATGTGTATATCGCCCTTTGTCACTAAATCCCATATTGTTTGCTATTCGGTTATTGTCCTTCTGAGTTATTTCTCTTGTTCTTCTTCTAGTTTGGAATACTTCCTTACTTTCCATCGTCAATAGGTCAATCGGCGGCATACCAGCAATAATGCACACCGTATTGTCCGATACTGTACACAGTGGTTAGCATTCGGTCATATGATTTTACCCGCATCGCATCTGCCCATATTAGGGCTCCATATATCATAATCGATGTGGTTACACTAGGTAAGAGTAACCTTCGCATCTGAGTTGGGCCTCCTACATTTGGAATCAATCGTGATGCCCAAGTACTTGATGGTTGGTTGAGAAGCTATCTCATGTCCATCTACCGTCAGTTTAATTTCCTCCATCTTCTTCCTACTAGAGATAACAATAACTTCCGTTTTGTGGCTGGCTAGTTCCAGACCCGTCTCCGTTAGCCATTCTTGTATTATACGGGTTGCCTCTTCCGCTATTTCTGTTACCTCTTCTTTATGTTTCGCTACTACCACTACTGCCATGTCGTCAGCGAAGCCCACAACTGTTGCTCCTTCAGGTAATTGTAGGCTTAGTACCCCATCGTACATGATGTTCCACGTCAGTGGGCCAAGCACTGACCCTTGGGGTACGCTTCCTGTAACTTTATAGGTCTTGGTACCGTCCTCCGCGTCATATAATAGGATTCTGCCCTTCAAATAGTCGGACATCATTCTTCTTATATATAAGGGCACATCCTGTTTCCGGAGTGCTTCGTGTATTTTACTCCATTTAGCCGAATTGAATGCATTTTTGACATCGAATATAACTATGGCCCAGTACTTCTTTTTTCCTCCCATCCATCTTTTCCCCTCTATCGCTGTTTGCGCAGTGTCGATCACTAGAGTAACTGCATCCAACATGCAGAGCTGTCTGTATGAAGAGGAATCCTGGGGTAGCTTCTTTCCTTTTGGCGGAAGCACGAGTCGCTGTTTCTTCCAGTTTGTGGGGAAAGTTTCCTCTTCTAGACATGCAATGTACAAGTCTACGATGACCTTTGGATGAGCATGGATGGCATGCTTCAATGCAATATTGTGAATGCTGTCCGGCCCTGGGGCCTTGTTGTTTCCTACCCTTCTGCAGGCGGCTAACAATACCTTATTCGTGATCGGTGGAACAGCCTCTTCATTCGCACCTCTTTCGATGACACTCTGCTCTTGCAGTTGCCTGGGGAACAGTGTGGTCACTACCCGGTGTAATAGTTCCGGGCATTTTGGAGGGGGTACATAGCTTCTTTAATCTTCTTGATTACTATTTTGTAAGGTCGACCCCAAGGGTTCTGTTCGACCTCATCCTGTAGTTATTTAGGGCACCGTCGCTTGTTTTCTCGGATTGTCTTATTAAGCTTTCTCGTAGCGTCCTTCATTTCTTGTCCGCGGGCATCTACTATTTCCTGTCCTCTTCCGGTTTTCTAGTATTTCTTTCTTGCCCGTTGTTTTCTTCTTCTGGTCCGGTGACACTCGCTGCGCGCACTCCCAACCTCTTTGTCCCACCAGTATACTGGTGGTCGTCTACAATTGGTCACTCTTCTCGGCATGGCCGCGTCACAGGCTCGTGTGATATTACCCATCACCTGTTCCGCCTTGCTGTTCGCCGTCCCCGAGAGTTGCGATTTTTTCAGTGCCAGTAGGAACATCTTTTTATTATAATCCTTCGTTTTCCAACCGACTCTGTTGGTCCTTATACTCGCGCTGGGTCTCTGCTCTGATTTTCTTACCTCCATTATTATAGCCTGGTGATCACTATTTGTGTAGTGTTCACTCATGGTCCACTTGTCAATTGAGCCAATAAGGCAACTACTAACAAAGGTCAGGTCTATGATAGATCCTGCGTCTTCTCTTCTAAAGGTGTTAGTGCTACCCTGATAAACTAACACCAAGTCCAGGAGAGCAGATGCTTCTAGCAGTACTCGTCCTCTTTGGTTAGTCCTTTGACTGCCCCACTCTACGGCCCATGCGTTAAAATCGCCTGCGATAATTACTGGCTTTCTTCCCGCAATATCCTGCACGAGTCGATCTAACTGCCGCTCGAACTGTTCGATCGGTGCGTTAGACGAAGCATAGCAGCTGTATACGTGTATTCCTCCTATCTTTGCACGAACAAATCCTTTCTCGCTGGTCAACATTTTTTCCTGGATTGCCACGTTCCCACATGCCAAGATCGCTGCTCTGCCAGCGTCGTCTGTTTTCCACGATGTCTCGTCCAGAGGCCTGTATGGTTCACATATAATGGCTACGCCGACCTCCGTCTCATGAACGTACTGGTTTAGTAAATTCTGTGCTGTCTCACAGTGATTCAAGTTCAACTGCGCTTTCATCATTATCTTCGTTTCTTCAACTTCTCTACTCGGTATACTGGGCATGTATAGCTACCAGCAGCATGGTCACTTTTCTCTGTAGCTCTCTTTCTTGGCGGAGAATGCAGCTCGGTTCGTTTTTACAATCTCTTGCATTATGTCCTTCGACTCCACACTTGTAACAGCGGTTACTTCGATCCTGTGTTACTGTGCAGTTTTTGCCGATATGTCCAAATCTTAGACATTTATAGCAGCGAAGTGGACGTGCATTCCGCTTTATCTCTCGTATTCTGCATACTACTCAGCCTATCCTGATTTTCTGGTTTGCGATCATCTGCTGAGCCATTTTTGCTGGCATTTGAATGACTACCGTCTGCGTATCCTCCACTGCATTTACGCCGCTATCTTGAAACTCCCTCCGTAGCGCTTCCACGATGTCCTCCTTAGTGGTTAGAACATCAAGATTCTTTACTTCAAAGATCTCTACATCTTGTAGGGTTTTTACGGTGACACCCTCTTCTAGCATTTCTTGCACCGCTTGTTGAAGTTCCGTTGCCTTCCCTTCCGATGTGCGTTGGAGTTCCAAAAGTAAATCACCAACCGCCGTTTTGCGTATCCTCCAGTCGGGTTGGCCTTGCCCTTGACGGCTTAGATTTTCTAGTGCCTTTCTGATCTACAACACCATTGTTAATCTTATCGTCTTCTTCTTTTTTCTTTTTCTTCTTTTTCTTTCTTGTTTCCACCCTCTGCCAGGGTGGTAATGTCCCTGTTGTGGGGGGTGGGCACTGAGTAGTGCTGAAAGTCGTCGCTAGTGTCGCACTCTGGCCATGCTTTGGCGTCTTGTTCTCTCTTTTTTTCTTATTGGTCTCGTTCTGTGTAGGATACCGTTTCTACCTCCCGCTTTTCTTCTGAGGTCAGCGAGGTCCGTGAGCTATTTGACATCATCAGTGCAAAGCTAGACTTGGTCTTGCTCGACGCTTCTCTTACGCTGATGAACTGTTTCCAGAAAGACATGACCTTCCTCATGTCATCCTTAACACTCTTGTGAATGTTTTTGGCTGGACCTACTACAGCATCCATCTTGTCCAGATAGTTCTGAATCTGGTCCATCAACTCTTCTTCCGCACGATCTGCTGTCTCAATTTTAGACCATACCTCATGCATTCCCCTATTTATGACTCTATCACATCCTGATGCGTCACTTGAGGCTAATCTCCCTTTGAGGGCCGAGTGACCCACCTCTATAACCTCCTGTCTTGTTTGAGTTAATTGACTCCCCCACCATCCATGGAGCCCGCGTCGGCCACTGGGGCTCTCACCCGATCGGAACCAACGTCGGGAGTGGGCTGTAAAGCTTGACCCGCTTGACTTATAATCGGGGTTTCTTCCCCTTTCCTGTATCCTTTCCTTTCCCTTCCCCATAGATGAGACTTGGTTATTTTAACGAAGTTGCTACTCCTCTTCCTCCTCCTTCCCCACCTCTTGTGTGGTCGGGCCCCGGGCTTCGGACCTGCGTAGCGGAGTTGTGTGTGTGTGTATGTATGCGTACGTATACCGCCATAATTCTGGAACCACGCGAACGAATGTGATAAACTTGGACATGCATATATGTTTACTGATTTTGAATTTGGGTACATTTTATCTCAAGATTCTAACCATTGTATGACCATTTCATCGACATTTTATATCTATTTTTCGATTTTCGAAAAAATATTTTTGCTTTTTTTTAAAACTAGACAGTCAAAAGTTTTGAAAAAATTATGATAATAGAAAATAGATAATATCTACTTGCTGTGGAAATGTGAAGCCATTTTGATGATAGCAATTCTGTTTTAGTTGATATTTACCTTTCACCTTTTAAGAATGCAAAAATAGCTTCTAGATCAGCTACGACTTGACCCTCTGTAACTCAAAGAATATTTATGAAAAAATTCTGAAAAATGAGATCCTTGGAACACTTCGGGAACATATTCCTACAGTTTCAAGACAAGACAATACTGTATATTTGAACAACATTTTATGTATTGGAACCATACATTCAGTTGGAGGAAGCTACGTCCCAAAGAATTGTTAGCGGTTTTTTTCTATCTAGAATGCTCAAATTCACTAAAGCAAAAGAGGTCCATGTTAGCATACGAAACTCTTAGTGTCCGAAACATTGATAAATAAATAAAGTTCGTTATCATCATTCGATTCACTATTACCTCAGATTTGAACTTAAGTACATAAACGTTCACAAACGTATTAAAGTATGAGAGCCTATAAAATTGTTTAGAAAAAATAATTAACTTATTCTGTCTATGGCATTGCGTAGCATAAAGAAGTCCCAGGAAAACTGACTGGGCGTTCTTTAGGGAAAATCTTAGAAATGAGGTTCAATCCTTCAAACCAAGCTATAGAACAACGGATGAGCTTGATCACTGGGCATTTGAGCTGGCATTTGAGAAGTTGTGCCTGGACCATCCCAAAGGGAACATGGAGTACCTCATGTTGGAACCGGGAGCTAGAGGATCTTCGACGGGAAACGATGAGGACCCTTAACAGGGCCAAGAACACTCGCAACCGTATAGACTGGCAGATTCACAGAGTAGCCCAGAAGCTATATAAAAACCGCATCAACGCGATGAGAATCAAAGGATGGAGAGACTACTGCGAGGGTATCGGGAGATATCCTGACGTGGCCAGACTCCTCCGGATACTCGCGAAAAATCCTGAGGTACGGCTGGAATCTATCAGACTGCCCACGGAGAATACACAACTTTGGAAGAGGACTGCCTGAAACTACTTCTGGAAGCCAACTTTCCGGACTTTCGGCTCTTCCACGAGATGGGAGATGAGAGCTCGGGTAGGAACAGGCAGCAGAGGGTGGCATGGGATCTGGCGGGGAAGTCATCACACCGGAAAAGGTCAAGTGGGCCATAAGGAACTTTCAACCCTTCAAGGCGCCGGGGATCTATGGAATCTACCCGGCTTTCCTTCAAGAGGGGTTGGAGGAACTGGTGGTCCCCTTGGTGAAGCTCTTCAGAGCAAGCGTAGCTTTGGCTCATGTACCCGAAATATGAAAAACGGCCAAGATTGTGTATATTCCCAAGACATGGAAGCCAAGTCACACAACCGTCAAGGATTTCAGACCCATAAGTCCTTTGTGTTCACTCCTTTGTGTTCAAGACACTTGAAAGGTTGGTGGATAGATTTATTCAAGATGATATCCTAACTGTATTTCCTCTTTACCCTAACTAGCATGCGTACAGGGCAGGATTCTCTACAGAGACTGCCTTACACTCGGCGGTTTGGCGCATTGAGGAGCAGCTGGAAAGGGGGGAGATAATGGTGGGAGTATTTCTAGACATAGAGGGAGCGTTTAACTGCACCTCTATTGAAGCAGTTGTCAAAGAGGCAGAACTGGTGCCTGGTGGCTGGAAGTGCTGATTGGGTGAGGCTGCTATGCTCAAGTCTATGCGGATGACTTCCTGATACTGATAAAAGGAAGCGAAATTGGCGCAGCCATGGACGCCATGCAGCTTGCATTAAGGAAAGTGGAGAGATAGCGCTGCTCGACGGGACGTTCGGTTAACCCGGATAAAGTCGAGATGTGATCTTCTCCCGCAAGTACAAGTTAGATACCTACAGAGATCCCAAACTCTCTGGAGTCGCCCTACAGGCAAAGGGCCCTACAGCCCCTCAGCCAAGTACCTTGACATTGTTCTGGATAAAAAGTTAACCTGGGAGAAGCATCTCACGGCCCAGTGCGATAAATTCCTAGTGGCTCTCTGGACATGTAGTAGGGCATTTGGTAGTACATTGGGACTAAGTTCCCGGATTATACTGTGGCTATACAGGGCTGTTCTAGTACCTCGGCTGGCCTACGCCGCGTTGGTCTGGTGGCCAAGGGCAGAGCTAGGGTAGCACTGGAGAAACTCAGGGGAGAGGTGCTGAGGGGGGCGACAGGGGCCTATGTGGGACAGGACCACGCCTACCAAGGCACTTGGATTCCTTGCAAAGGTAGAATCACTCCATCTTATTATCAATGGGTTGGCTGCTAAGGCATCGCACAGACTCAATGCATACAGACAATGGACTCAAGGCACGAGGCACACCCGGCTCCCGTCTCTATTAAAACGGATATGATGATCCCACGCTACTTCTTTGGAAGAAGATAAAGGGTCGTCGTATCGACGAGAGTGGAATGGAGGGCCCGCAAGGACCGTGTACAGTACACAGATAGCTCTAGGTCAGAGACTGGCACTGGCTCGGGGTACTACTGTCGAAGGAATGGAAGGGGAACCTTCTTTTCTCTGGGACGGTATGCTACGGTCTTCCAGACCGAAATATACGCTATACTGACCTGCGCTCAGAGGAACATTGAACTCGGCGCAAGGGATAGAATCATCACCATTTGTTCAGACAGTCAGACGTCACTTAGGGCACTTATGGCTCATAGGACGACCTCCAGATTAGTCTGGGAATGAAAAGTGTTTGTAAATGTAAGCTGACCGCTTATAACAGCAAGGTCAGGCTGTTTTGGGTCCTAGGGCACACCGGGATCAGGGGCAACGAAATAGCAGACAGACTTGCAGCTTTGGGAGCTAAACACCCCCAATCGTGCCGGATCCCTACACAGGTGCCGCAAGGTGCCCGTTGGCGGGTGAAATCCGGGACTGGGTTGAGAGGAAGCATACTAAAGAATGGCAAGGAACTCAAGGATGCAGACAAGCCAAAGCGGTAATGGGACAGGACACTAAAGTCGGCTGGACCAAGTGCATCGTAGGAGGCAGCAGAAATAACTCCCGACTCCTGACACAGATAGTGACCAGGCATATCCGCTTAAGGTATCACAGTTTGAAGATGGGGAAGGAGGCTACGGGTGTATGCAGGTGGTGCGAGGGAGCAAAAGAAAGGCCAACCCATGTGCTGACTGTTTGCCCTAAATTTGCGCAGCTCAGACATCAGTGCTTGGGGGCCTTCCCCACGTACGAGGAGATTAGGGCACTCGACGCAGGAGCCATACTGACCTTCTGGAGGAGGGCAGGCTTACCTGCGAAGGGGATGTTATGACGAAGAGTGGTACAATGGGTTTACAGCCTAAGTGTCAGGGATCTCTAAGGTCCCCCCTTCATAATAATAATAATAATAATAATAATAATAATAATAACAATAGTTTGTGTAAGTATCTAAGTATCTATATATTAATATAAAATTAACTTTTGAAAAAGTAAAAGGTTAGGCGAGCTTGATATATTCTGTAACGAAATAACAGATAAAAAAGAACTTAGACTAATCAGCTAAAGTCAAGTTTATTATATTTAATCATAATGATAACTTACATACTAATACTAAAACTAAACTATTCAAGATTTGTTTTTATAAAACTAGTTAACTGTGTTATAGCCTTCATTAGGTAGGTCATTAAATAGTTTAATAGTTATTCTGTAACTATTCTTGTTACTTATCGCTTTTGTTATTCTAGGTAACAGAATGCTCTTATTCCTAGTATTGGATTTACTTGTCTGATATAGTGCTTTTAGTTTGGAATGGTGATAATGTAACGCCTCTGTATAAAAAGATTGTTTTATGTTAGGAGGGTAATGATTATTAAGAAAAGTATTTTTGCTAATGGTTTTTATAAGTCTGATTTGCAGCCTCTGGAGCAGGTTCAGACAATTTTGATACGCACCTCCCCATGCAATAATTCCATAAGTTGCTATACTGTGGAATAGTGCATAATACAGGGTAGTTAGTACGTTAGTGTTCATGAAATTAGAAAATTTGGCAAAGATATAGTTTAGATATTTTCTTTTGTTTATTATATACTCAATGTGTTTGTCCCATTTCATGTTGTAATAAAAAATTAGGCCTAGGTATTTACAGCTCTCTACTCTTTCTATTAAACAGTCTATCAATTCTTACGCAAATATTTGCTGGTACGCTATCACGATAGTTCCCAAAGGTTACATAAACTGTTTTGTTAATATTTAGAGACAATTTGTTGAGAGCTAGCCACGTTGCCACATGACTTAGATAATTGTTCATTTTGCGTTCTGCAGATTCCCACGTATTATCAGCTAATATAACAGCTGTGTCGTCAGTATAAGATATTATGGTATCTTGCTTAAGGCTATCAAGTAAATGATTAATATATAATAAGAAAAGCAGGGGGCCTAGTATCGTGCCCTGTGGCACACCAGTTGTTATGATTTTGGAGTCACTTTTTATACTGTTGTTAAAAACAACAAGATACAATTTTTTTTTCTTATTTATTACTATTCTTATTTTTAATATATAAAAATATTTTTTCAACAATTGGATTTTATCCATTCCATAATTTTTCTCTTTTGAGAGAATTTTTCTATATTTAATACTTTTAGTTTATTAGGAAGCTCATTATAAATATTTATTGCTTTCATATAGCTATTTTTATTGCTAATTCTCTTATTAGTCTTAGGTATAATGATACTTCTATTTCTAGGAATACTATCTGATGCTAGGTATTTTTCTTTTAGATCATAATAATGCAGCTTCAAAGATTCAAGAGCAAAAAGTTGTACTATATTTAAAGGATTGTCGTGTGATGGAAACTTATTTTTATTTATGATTTTTAAAATTTTATTTTGTAGCTTTTGAAATTGGTCTCGACTATTTCTATTTCTTCCGATACTGCTCCCAAAAGTCATACTAACCGTCTTTCCTACATTTAATGACAACTTATTTAATGCTAGCCACTCCGATATCACACTTAGAAAATTGTTAATGGTATCTTTGGCTTTTATCCAATTTTTACCAGTGGCTATAATAGCAGTATCATCTGCATACGAAATCATAGCTTTGGGGGGGATCTCCTTCGATACATCATTTATGTACAGTATAAAAAGTAGCGGTTCCACGATCGTTTCTTGTGGAATGCCTGTGTTAACCACAGAGCTATCGCTTTGAATACCGTCTATTTTAACTACTTGGTATCCGTCGCTCAAATAGCTGGAAAGGAGATCCAACGCTTGGATCCAACCCTAATTCCAATGCAATAAAGTTTTGCTAGTAGTATGCTATGGGTCAAGGAAAGGTCAAGGAAAGTTATAATCGTAGGCTTACTCTTATCAACATTGTTAATAGTGCATTAGTTATGTACTTTAAAGCATTTTTCGTACCAATCTTTCTCATGAAGCCAAATTGTTGCTTCTAGATTCTATTGCTCTGTTCTACAAAATCATGAATTCTATTATATATAATTCGCTCAAAAATTTGTGCAACATTAGATATGAGAGAGATAGGTCGATAATTCGTGATTTTATGTTTCTCTCCTGATTTATAGACTGGCACTACTTCGGCCCTTTTTAAAGAATCTGGCCAAATCGATTTCTCAATACACTTATTGAAAATATGGGTTAGAGGACCTGCAATGTGTTTACATAGCAGTTTCAAGGTCTTTGCATTTATTTTATCAACTTCTCGATTTTCCAATTTCAGTGCATTGGTTATACTTATTATTTCTGCTGTACTTGTTGGCTTTAAAAAAGTAGAGATACGATTCATGGCAGGTAGCTTAAGTCCAGTATTTACTGGTTCAACGATATTAGCACTTAGATTTCCACCTATATCACAAAAGAAAGTATTCATATTTGGCGCTATCTGAAATTTATCAGTAATTTTTTGATTATTTATTTTTATGTAATTTGTGGCATCGTTGCATTTTTTAACTTTCCCGATTTTCATATTTATTATTTCCCAAAGTTTTTTTGGGTTTTTGGAATTATTTTGAATAAGATTTGATTTCTATTTTATTTTAGCGTCGGTAATTACCTTATCTAAAATGTTTGCTTAAGTTTTATATTGTGTTTTTAGTTCATCGTTCTGCACATCTAGTTGCCATAAATTATATAAAAACTCTTTAGTTTCACACGACCTCAATATTGCATCAGTTTTTTCTACTAGCCTTTTTCTTTGTTTTTGTCAATTCTACGCATAGCTTGATCTCGTTCAACAATTTTTCTACAGCCTTTTTTCAACAAATTTGGATCATCCATCGACATAATATCATTCCAGTTTCTAGCAATTGCATAATTTGTTAATTTTTTGTTATGTAAGAAAACATATGGTTTTTTAGTTACTTCCTTCAGCTTATGATCGGATAATGGTCCGTTATATCATGCCTAATCTTATATGTGGCTGTTTTAATGTTATGAGACTTAATGAAAATATTGTCGATACATGATCCCTTGGCTCTACCAATGGGTGGCTTTGTAATACCTACAAAACCAGGAATATATCCCTTATCAAGAAAATTGCATAAGAAATCTTGACTATAGTGATCACAGTCAATCATATTAAAATCACCCATCTCTAAGTAATTTTTCATTTCTCTTTTTAGTTAAGTACTTGTAACGGTTTATCTTTCCCCAAGAGACTGGATAGTCAGTCGGTTCCAGGATCTGGATAGAGTAAAAGAGCAAAAAAGAGTCTGTTTTTATATTCTTAACAATAACAAAATATATTTCCTAGTTAAACAATAGCATTTGGAATCAGTTGTTAAATCCCGGCTAAAACAGAAATCAATTATGCGTCTCGTTAAAAATACTTGGCCTTTACAAGTAGAATTGTTTAAACTAACGCGGTTAACAATTTACAAGAATATATAGGCGATTTCGTTACAATAATGATTCGACGGACGCGGCTGCGGTGTATCGGTTCGGTGGCGGTATGACGGGTCGGCGGCGCAACTATTTTGAGGTTAGGAATTCAATCGGTACGGTGGATTCGTATGCGCACGGCTATGCCGATCCGAATGTGTCGTGTAACAACGGTCTCGACCGCTCTGTGTGCGCACAGGAATGGCCGGGATAGTGTCACGGTGTTTTGAGGTTATCCCTCAGTTTTGTGGAGTCGTGTGCGCACGGCTTCACAAATCTTCGTCGCTCGTCTCGTTCCTCTCTTTATAGACTCGTGTCACGTCATAGACCAAAATCTCAAATCAGTCAATTAAAGTAATAACACAATAAAGATTGCTTGAACTTATTAATCACCTCTTGGCATTCCCAAAAAGAGTACATATCAATACCTTCTGATTTGCAGTTCAAAAGTTATTAGAAAATTCTTATCTTTCAAAATTCTCAGCGTCGCTGCTGAGTCGCTCGCCGGCTGCCGCGCTCGTGCGGACTTGCCTTGCGGATGTTGCGCGCACGCACTCAATCCACGTCGTTCGGATTTGCCTTTTGTTCGTTGCGCGCGCGCGCTCGCTGCGCATGCCGTGTCCCTTCCGAACGGAAGAGCCCCGGGAGGGTGGCATTTCTGCCAGGGCAGTTGGGTGAACCCTGAGATTTCGGTAACCTCGGTATACCTCCCACGAAAGGAAGGGGGAAGGATCAGTAATGTTCCGAGCTGTAACTAGTCAAGTGATTGAAGGACCATCCGGTTGGCGAAGATCGAAACTAGTATACCCAGGCCCTTGTAAGCTAGTCGGGCTCTAACTAGCTGCTTGGGACTCTAGCCCTGGGAACGCTCCGGCGTAATGTATGGTTGGCCAATGCCAGAACGAGTGGGACGTTTAGAACGTGGTAGCTTGCTTAGTACGCTCGGCGGAAACGCTTGTGAACTCTCTACTGGGGAGGATAAAATCAGTACCACGGGGTCGGGGAGCCGCAGGGTAGTAAATCCTGTCCCGACAGGGTAAAGGACTCGTGGTGGCGGTGGTTGCCCGTATGCTGGGCAGAGAGTTTATCTTTCGATGTGTGAGTTGCAGCAGACAACTCGGGTATTGACCTGCAGAGTCATTAGGGATTAGATGGGTCCCGACGCCCATCCGAGCGACAGGATGACTTCCCACTTAATGTCACCAGAAATCGGTAGGCCGTTGAATGTAAACGCGTGCATTCTTTGGTCGCGTTGGCCGAGCGTATCTCGGCCCCGCGCCCCACGGGGGGCCGTGTGGGGAAGCCCAGTGCATAGCCCGCACGTTAAACAATTGGAGTAATGCGCATGCCGTGTCTATTGCGGCCACCTTTACACGTATTTACATGTGCGAGACTCGTGTCTCGTCACATACTTATTAATGTCTAGTATAAACTCAGTCTTTGGTATCCCATGCGATCTGTACATAGCCGATATTTCAAGACTACTTTTATCGTTTAAGGTTATCCTAGTACTTATTAATTTAATTCTACCTACTTCAACAACTTCGGTATGTTGGACTAGATTGTTATTAACAAATACAATGACGCCATCATTCCTATTTATCCTACTGTCGTTATAGTAAATTATATAATCATAATCTGAGCCATTCAGTTGGTATAAATTATAATTAACTTGCTCAAAAACTTTTAAAATTTTTAGTTTATCAAAATTTGCATTTATACTTCGAATATTTACATGCCTGATAATATCCTTTTTGTTGTTTATAACTTTATTAAAATTTTCAATATTACTGCATGTCCTTTCTTTTTGCATTGATTCATTTTAAAATTTATCTAAATAATCAAAAGTATCCATGTTACCTATTTTTTAATCTTGTTTTTATCGCTTTTGTTGGTGTTGATGCAGTGGAGTGCAGCGTTGGTTGGTCCAATAGTACTTGTTGATCACGTATTGTATGTGGTCTTGAGTTATGTTGAGGTTCTTTTTTTGATTTATTGCGTGGAGTGTTATTTTCAAATTGCTGTATTTCCTTATACGTAGCATTATTGACATCTACAGGTACTTCGAGCCTGTTTGCTGATTCTATGTTGCGATAGATTGATTCAGTTACCGGCAAGGTTGGTTCGATGGGATAATCGATGGAGTCGATGTATCTATCAATTTTGTTTTTCAAGATGCTGCTCTGGCTGGAATCATTGGTGAAATGTTTTGTGTCTAGCTTTGATTTATATCTCGTATTACTATAGTAACATTTTTTTATGCACTTTGCACTGTCGTTATCACAATCACTCGTTTTATTGGTTTCAGAACATTTTAAACACAAGGTATCATTTCTGCATTTCTTAGCATTGTGTCCGAATCTCCCGCACTTGGAACATGGGCAGATGTTTACTAAGTCATAGACTTTACAATGTTGTTACCCAACAAAAATTTTGTTGCTATTTTCTCTTATGTGCTTGTAGATCTCAGCTAGGACTTCCATCAGAACAGTGGTTAAGTTGTTGTACTTGTTCTTATATGCAGGACTTCTCCGTTCTTTTCAAAATTACTGAAATTTCTTTCATTAATGTCCTTCTCGATTTCCTTGGTTTGCATGTTCATATAATTGTCGATACCCACTATTTTGATCTTCGGATTATTTAATTCATTCTTTGTTATGTTACATTCGTCCACTAGTTTTTCTTTCAGTAATGTTTCCGTTAATTCAGCACTGTTATCATTCAGGCAACTTATATTAACTTTATCATTCTTGTTAACGTATGTTTTTTGTTTGAATGTTTTTTTCGGCTGTGAGACATTCAATTACTAATTTCATGACATTGATATTGCTGTTATTGCTTTTCTTGACAGATATTTTAGAAACTTTTTTCTGAGTTGCTCTTGAGTACTTAATGGTATCTGAGTACGTGCGGAACTTAACGTCAGTCCCACTCTTGATGTTTTGCAATTTTTCTTTAAGAAAGTCGTTTTTTTCAGTTAGTTTGATCACTAACCTTTACAACAGCATATTTTCAATTCTTAAAAGTTCAATATCACTTTCTTCGATAGATTCAGCCTCTTGTAAGTCATGAGTTTTGTCTAGTCTCAGCCAATAGGTCATTTCTCACAGCTACAGATTTTTTAGCTTAATCTGCGCTATTAAAAGTGAGGCAGATTTGCTTAAAACTTCCTCATCAATTTTTGAGGTTACGTTTTGATAGCTGTGTTTGATAGCTGTGCCGGGGCAAACTATGAGATTATTGCCAACAAATTTACAGTTTTCATTTTTTTGCTTGAGGCAACTATGGTGATAAGCCTCATCGCAAATAACGCACACTGTTGCTGTTGCTGGCTTATGCTTACAACATGCAAAATTATTGCGACACCTGTCAGGATGCTTGTTCTGTCTCGGCGCCATCTTGGCATGTGAGGAATTGTACTAATTTTGGCTTAGAAAAGTTATCAAAATTTTTGATAGAAAGATAAAATTTTTAAATTTTCAAACTTGTTCTACCAGATTCTTAAATAACGAGCCAAAAATACCATGGCTGATCAGTTAGAGGTGCCAACGTTTATCTAGTGTCGATGGTGTTGCACCTTTGTGGCGAATATTGGAATCAGACGCGCAGCAACGGTAACGACTGATCTTGCGTTCTTTAGAGAGAGATAGAGCTATTTGTATCTAACCTCTAAAATTCTCTGTAGAAGACCTCCATTCGGTAAAATTAGGGGCTGATGTTCCAAAAACCAGATTTTTCTTTTCCTCTTTAGCGATGTTGAGAGCCGATGCTATGTTCTCATGATGAAACAGCTATGAGGATGTTCGCCAGGAGCAATTGTATAGTGATTGACAGATAAGATTATGTTGTCTCCAGCTTGCGAAAAGAATTCCTCTAGGCTTATAAAAACGCACGAATAAATCGCAGTTATTCAGCGCTAGCGTGCGAACCAGAGGATCCTTCCCGCTGTGAAAAATCACTCATTCGAGTGAAAAAACATATTAAAATAATGCTAAATAAGCAGAGCGACCAGATGATGCTGCTAGACTTACCAAGCGTGACATCACTATATATATATATATATGTGTGTGTGTGTGTGTGTATGCGTGTATGTGTGTATGTGTTCGTGTGTGTCAATAATGTTTTAATTATTTTTACGAATTTTTCAAAGAGAGGGCAAAAAAGTTTCTTGTGCCCGCTCTTTTCAGGCCAGTCAAAAAAAGGCCACTTTAGGGCCACTTTGTAGGTCTAAAAAACGCGAAAATCGTGCATGTGTTACAACAAACATATTTGTAGTAGCCTCGAGAATATCGTTAGCTGATTCTTGGCTTAATTATCTTCTTTTCAAACTATTACTTAGCTTCTAAAGTTAGGTTAAAGGTATTTAACTAATTGACACGTAAACTTATTATTCTACCAGGATGATATACACTTTAATGTGCCAGATTTACAGAACGCCGATGTATTTTGGTATCTAACTAGTCAACCTGGTAAATGAACACGTGTACTTTCTACGAATTTCCATATATTAAGATTACGAATCAATTTTTAGGAGAACACTTCAATGGACTTTTGAAACGATATGGTTCGCCTACAATTATTTTAAATCTTGTTAAAAAGAGAGAGAAAAAAAAGCATGAAAGTACTTTAAGTGATGGAATCTATACGTCTGTAAAGTATTTAAATCAGTTTCTACCACCTGAATATCATATTCAGTACATAAGTTTTGATATGGCCCGAAAAAATAAAGGGTATGTATAATATTTCAATATGATATTACGGTTTTATTCAATGCGAAAAATAATTTTGAATTTAAATTATTTTGAAGAAAAGAAGCTAATGTTATGGGTCGATTAGCTAATATTGCTAATACTGCTGTGTTAAAGACTGGAATTTTCTTATCGTTACATCCTTATTACAACAAAAATCAAGTGTCCAACATTAAGAAATTTCATATTTTTACAAAAAAGAAAACATTACAGACTGGTGTTATCAGAACTAATTGTGTTGATTGCTTAGATCGTACAAACACAGCGCAGTTTGTTATTGGTAAATGTGCACTAGGATATCAACTGCATGCTTTGGGAATACTTAATTCATCTCAACTAGAATTCGATACAGATTGCGTTCGCATGCTTGAAGAACTATATGAGGATCATGGCGATACATTAGCTTTGCAATATGGAGGCTCACAACTTGTGCATAGAATAAAAACCTACAGGTATGTGCATTTTTATTATTAAATTGTTTCTAATATAATATTTTTGTATATTAATAGTTTCCTCGTTTACGAAAAGGCTTAAGTAGTACATTACATAACTAGGGGCGAAAGTTGGCTTCTTCAAGCAAGGATGATGATTGAGCCCGAATGGGAGTCAAAGGCGCCGCAGGCGCCTGAGACGTAAACAAGTGCTCAACCATCATCCGAGTCTAAAAAATCCAATTCGCCCCTTGTTTTGTACCGTGCTTTTATAATCAGTGCATCGATAACGCTCTTTTCAGGCTACCTGAAAAAGCAGAGTCGTCCAGTATCTGATAGTAGAATTGTGTTCGATGTCAGACGGACCGATGTTATATACATACATATATGAGATGTGTCACACGAAAATGCAAATATCTGAGGCAAAAGTTTTTTTCTCTAGGGGTGAAAGTAAGCACTTTCGTTCCTAGGAAAAAAACACTTTCGCCTCAGATATATGTATATATGTATGTGTAGGTGTGTTTATACGTATATATAAACGCAAAAACGCTGAGAAGGCCTTCCGCTTCAGGCTTGAAAAACTGTACTTTCGCTCCACTTTTTCGTAAGCGAAAAGCGCGCTTTCGATGCACGTGTTATGAAAAATTTACCCATACAAGTAAGTATATAAAACTGAAGTATTAAATATTCTTCGATTTTTTTTATGATGAAATGATTCATACAATATATTCAACAATAGTGTATCTAACAAAGCATAAAATTGCCTACTTTTTCCGGCGAGATTTTCTAGATTGACCGTTCCGTTCAATTGTTATGATAAAAAAGGTGATTTAAAAAAAATGTTATATTTCCAAAACTAAATTGTCAAACGTTTTGAAAATTTTTATGACAATAAAAAACGATAATATCTATTTGCAGTAAAAATTTTAAACCATTTTGGCGACTAGTGTTTGAGTTAAAAATCGAAAATAAAAAAAATGTGTTTTCGATATAGTAAGATTACGGGAGTAAAAAGAATTTGATTAAGTTTAAATTTTGAGAAAAGATCTTTTGTTATGAGGACCATATGGTATTTAAAATATTAAGGTTTAAATTTTTTCATGAACATTTTATGATTTGATATTGTGACGCGTGCTTCTTCAGTAACTAATATTTGAACAATATTTTATCTATTGGAACTATAGCATATTTTGACGGTCGAGAATGAGAAGCAGCTAATCCAGACAAAGTTTCGGAAAGCAGCTAATCCAAACAAGACAATGAATTGTCTCGTTTTTAAACTAGTTCCGAAGTAACTGCTTCTTGCTACTCGAAAAATGAATCTGGTTGTTCGACGATTTTCTCGACTACCTGCTTTCTGACACGCTTTCTGGAGTAGCTTCTTTCTGACGCGTTTTCTGGAGTAGCTGCTTTCTGGCGCGTTTTCTGAAGTAGCTGCCTACTGAAGAAATTTTCTGGAGTAGCTGCTTTCCGAAGCAATTTTCTGGACTAGCTGCTTTCCGAGACTTTGTCTGGACTAGCTGCTTCTCATTCTTGACCGTCGAAATATGCTTTAGTGCTCAATTGATCATTGGTTTTTTATTATCTGATTAAATAGGCTTTTTTATTTAAGCTAGCAAAGAAATATATTTAAGTATTCAGAAAATATCGGCAGCTGTTTTTAGGCACTCGCCCCGTATAAAGAGTTTCGAAGAAACGTCTTATACCCAGGGCGAACGCTTATTGGATTTGACCCAAAATGCGTTTTTTTTCAATTCTTTCTAAGCCATTTTTTACAAAAAGGTTTTTTCATCAAAGTATTCTGGCTATTTTTTTATAAAATTAAATTCTGACCAAATTCACAGTATTTGAAAATTCTAAATACCCAATTAAAAAAAGTCTTTCTAGTAGCGAAGTCTCATTCTCCAAAAATTGACTTTCCGTCCGTGCGCAGGACCTGATGTTCATAAGAAGTGACCTTATATTACACAACATACTTGCTCAAAACAACTTTTTTCAGTCAAATTCGCTATGTATATTAAATATACTATATTCTGCATGATCACCATGTATATGCATCTTTTTAGACATACTTTTGTAGACCAATAAAGGTAGAAACTGACATTTCTTCATTATACCCATACTAAATTCTTGAAAAACTAAACTTTTCACACTTGCTTCCATCAAATACTTGTACAATGACTATATATGTTCAATATACTATATTAGAAGCCATTACTGAGCATGTGTACGTTTTTTTTTTTTTTTTTTAAGGAGAGAGGTTTAAGGAAAAATCTAAATAGACCATGACATGGCTCGTTGATAGGACCATTGAGATAATCCTAGCCCCGAGCCACCGTGTGTTGAATTCTCACCAACTAAAACCCTTCGTCCTGCGACCGGATATAGCGTCCAATCGCAACCCGAATCCTCTCCGCACTCCTTACCGATTAGTCGGTGAGGAAGGCTAAGTTCCATCATCAGTGCCTTTTTCCCCCGCGGTACCATGATCAAATATTACTTCGCGGGGAGACATTGGGCTATTGCCCTCTTCTTTTTGATGTGATTGTCATTCGTTAGTCGTCAATATCACATTACATGTCATACTTGCTTGAATCAACTTTTTTCACTCAAACTCACTATATATACTGAATATACGACATTCTGCACAACGCCTTGACTAAATTTTTAAAATAACCTTATATTACACTTCATACTTTTTTGAACGAACTTTTTGCACTCAAACTCACTATATATATATATATATATATATATATATTGAATATACTATTTAGAGAGTTGGGTAATTTGGTTGGATCTCTATCTTCTACGCTCCCTAATAGGAGATAAGGTAGGGAAAGGCGAACGGACCAGGTACAAAGAATAAAGATAATTCTGAGAGCTGATTGTGACTAGATTATAATTATTTATGTACAAGATGACTAGGTTTGTTCGACCCGGCGGCCAGGCCGTAACTAATTCACGAAAGTGACAAAGCTTCTAAGCTCCCCTCGCGCTCGCCACAACGTGGTGCTCCGCTAGGCGGCGCTTCGGGCCGTATGTGGTGGTAGGAGGGGATCGCCACAGCTACTCCCCCACCAGTGACAAGGCCGGACATCCCGAGGAACGATGATAAGTTTCCTGCAGAGGGGGCCCTGCCTGGAAGGGATGCTGCGGATGCGTGACGCGGCGCCTGTGCTGATGAGGGCCGGATGAAGCAAGGGTGCGGACGATGGTGATGGTGGTCGGCCAGAGTAGCCAGGTCCTTATTGGCTGAATGGACTTGGGCCCAGAAGTATGTCCGCAGAAGCCTATGGCCGGTGATACCGAGTTGTAAAAAAAAAGAAAAAAAAATGTCTGCCTGGGCTGCAGTGTCCTCGTCCGGAGGTTGCTGTGCAGGTGACGTTAGCGGAAGGCCTGAGGAGTGAGAAGGTCACCCTCAGGGATGGCCTTGATGATGTTGATGCTGAGGCCGACGACCCGGAGCCCTGGGTTGTCTGCGTTGAAAGGCGTCCTTCGCTGAACATTCTCGGGTACCGGATGTGCCAGGACGTCGGTGCCGAGGATGCGGTTGAAGGTGACGCTGCGTGGTGGACTGCTGCTGCCAGGTCGACGATCAGCTATGCTGCGTCGTCGTCGAGAGGATGCTCCGCTGCTGGCAGGGACGGCTTGCTGGACGCATCAGAGCCGCTTGGTGACGTGCTGGACGACGGCGATTGGCTGCTGGCGATGGCGGCAGAATCCGGAGCGATGCGCTCGTCGGCGATCGTCGGCGTCGTCGTCAGCGAGTCGTTGTGGGCCCCGCGATGTGCTGGTCTGGCCATGCGAGACGCGATGATGAGGCGCGAGAGTGGGGCGCGCGCGCGACATGACGCAGCTCGGCGCGCTGAAGCGTGAGAGTGGGACGCGCGCGACATGCCGTAGCTTCGGCGCGAGCTGTCGCGTTGCTGGAGCGGCTGAAAATGGCCGGTATCTGCGGTTGGCGTTGTTGAGCCTCAGGGAGCCTGTCCGTGATGACGGTGGACGCGGGATCGACGCGCTGGCGATGATGATGAAGCGTCGCGCGGCGCCCGATGTGGTGCGCGACTCAGCAATGGCCAGCAAGGCGGGCGAGCGACGCGAAATGGCGACTCTGCGCGACGCGACGGCGTTCTTGGCGCCGAGCGACAGGTTTCGCAAGGGCGCGACGGAAAGAGCGACTCGGCCCATGTGAGAGAGGTGAAGCTGCGAGGCGCCGGAGAGGGTGAAGATGGCCGTGGCGTGCGAGGCTAGCTGCGCCGCTGGTATTATTTTAACAATTAATAATAAGAATGCAATAGAATGTAGAAAAATTACTTTTGCAACGCATCAGTAGTCATATATATTAGTATATTTACATATTTTTAAACACATAAAGTATGCATTATTTATTAAATTTAAAGCATAAAATAAACTATAATTAATTTTCAAATACAGATATATTTATAAAGTAAATGTTCTACACGCAATTAAAATAATTTTTTATTAACAATTCTATAACGTTATGTTTTAATAATTGATAACAACTGAAATTTACTTGACAACATATCAGTTAATATATATATATATATATATTCAAATATTATATAAAGTAACAAAATTAGATAAATTATAGTAAATGAACAAATAATTTTCATCTGTTGATTTATTTTCATTCTTTAAAACATACACTCATTTACATCCAAAGTCTTATACAGAAGTGTGCCAGCTCAGAACCGGCTCGACCACCGAAGCAACACTTGAACATGTTTTTTTTTGTTTTTGGAAGTTTTAATTATAATTTAATATAAATATGACATTAAAAAGGTCTCTAATCTCTAATAAATAAAGGAAATTTACAATAGATCATACAATCGTTACAATCAATTACGGACTCTCCCCCATCTCATTTCGCAAAATTTCATAGTTTTATTATAATAACATAATGAGAAAATTCGATTATTCTAATTTTTTTCCACAAAACTAAATATACTTTACATAATGCAATCACATTATATCTATTATGCTTCAAAAATTTATCAACTGACGAGTCTAATAACTATATTTTTATACTAAATTTAGGATACTTTTAATAAGTTCGCCCAAATAGAAATGTAATCTCTACAAAAATGTAACTTTTTTTTGTCTATTTTTTGTCATAATTAGTGAGAAAGACGCCAAAATATTTCCATCCCGGCTTTAATAAGCTTCTTCTTGACGTCCCTATAAAAAACCCGACGCCTATCCAAGATTTTCGTTCCGATTCCACCAAATTCTCCCGTCGGGCCTCGACACCTCGTGTCGGCGCCTCGCGTGGGCTGTTTCTCCTCATCCTGAGGAGGCTCCCTGGACTGTTTACTGCCACTTTGACGAGTACTGTGTGTCCCCGTGTTGTTCCTGGCAGCCGCTTCCCCGCATCTAGTGGTCTAGTGCTGTGGCGAGGGCTGTTGGCGCGTAGACTCTGGCCAAAGTGTCCTAACCTCTAGTGGTCTGCTGGCCTTGTGGCGACGCGCTCTGCGTCGGAGTGTTCGCTGTTGTTGGGGCTATTGCAGTGTTGCTGTATGTCGCTGCTGACCTGGTGCTCGTGGTGGTCTTGCTGCTCTTCGTGGGCCCGCTCCGGGTGGGTCCTAACCTATAGCTGACTGAGGAGCCTTGTGTATCCAGTCGGTACTTGCCATCCGGTGACCATTGGCTCTGTCTGCTGGTGCTGTGTTTGTGTTGTGCTGTTGGCTGGGTAAACTACTGCGGCAATGGGAGACCGGACAGTCTGTCCCTACTGTAAGGTTGATGTAACCGAGGGTGTATTTTGTACTGGGTGCTCAAGGTTGTACCACACCTCTTGCTCGGATAGAGTTGGTGTCGACGATCAGGGCAGATTCCTAAAATGTTGTAAGCCATCCAGAGCCACTCCACTTGCCGCCCAGCAGCCACCTCATGCTGCTGAAGCCCTTGGCGGGCTCCCCGGCCAGACTCCGGCTTATCTTCTGGAACCACGTCGCCAATTACACCAATCGACCTCCATAAGCTTGTCAAGGAGTTTCAGACTCTCTCTCTCTCTCTCTCTCTCTCTCTCTCTCTCTCTGGATAAAGAACCAGATTAACGCTACTAAAAGCTGCTTGGAGATTATATGCCAATGCCGAGGCATCAGTGAACGCCAACCTTTGCAGTGCCCAGGGCACCGTGGCTGGCCTCAATGGCAAAATCTGTCAAAATGCACTGGAAATCAGTTCTCTCAAAGCTGAAATTAAGAAACTTCAAGCTTCTTCCAGTCAGCCATCAACTTCCTCCACATCAGGTCACTCTGAGAGCGGTTTGCCGGTTGAAACTGTGGCATCGGAACTCCAAGATCGCCATCGGTGGGCCTTAAACATCATCTTATACAAGCTGCCCCTGGCCAATGGTAGTAATGACCTGGCTGAGGTTCGTACTGCCCTGGGTGGCATTAATGGCATCGACCTGGAGAACATCTCAGCGCGCAGGTTCACCAAGCCTACCCGCAGCGGATCCCCTCCACCTGTCATCGTCAGGCTCTCATCAAGCAGTGATGTGGGCAGGATCCTGAGAAACTGGAGACTCCTCCCTGCTGGTATCCAGGTCGCTGCGGACTGCAGCAGGTCCTAAACGAAGGCTTACAAGAAGCTGAGAATAGAGACTGACTCCTTTAATAGGCTCAACGCTGGATCCAAGATGAGCGTCATCTACGTCAATGGCTCTCCCACTCTTACCACGGAAAAAAACTGATGGAGGTTCCGAATTCTTCTCTTCTCCTCTACTATCAGAATGCTCATTCTTTAAAAAAAAAAGAGAAAGACTGTTGCAACTCAAAACTTCACTCTTCTTCCTGCTCTCCAGATATCATCGCTTTCATGGAGACCTGGCTCACTCCTGACATCAACTTCGTCGAGCTGGGAATGAATGGCTACACTGTATTCCGCAGCGACAGGGACAAGGCTGCATCTGGTCTCACAAGGGGTGGTGGTGTTCTCATTGCCACCAAAGGTCACATTCATGCTCAGATCTTACCGCTGAACACTGCGTTGGAGCAGGTCTTCATCCGGCTCACCCTGCCTTGCTTCAAGTTCATCATGGGAGTGGTCTATTTCAGGCCTAACACCAGCTCTGTGGCCTACAAAAAATTCTGTCGTGTGGTGGAGAACTTGATGATGTCCTTTCCTGAACATCAGCTGATTCTTCGAGACTTTAACCTCTCTCATGTGAACTGGGGCGACTGCCCTCTCTCATTCAATCAAATTGGATATATTTCTCCTGATGAGAGGGAATCTGCGCCTGTGATCTGCTCTGCCGTGTCATCTCTCGACCTGTCTCAGCGATATCCTGTTCATCCCTGCAAGGACTACTCCCTAGATCTGTTCTTCGCTCCGGGTGGTTGTTTAGATTCTCTCAGCGTCGACGATTTCATCGTTTCAACCGACAGTCACCATATTCCTGTGTTATTATCATGTTAGTGGTTATGTGAAATCAAATGAATTGACTGTCCGTAAAAGGAACTTTGTTAAAGCTAACTATGCTCTTATCAATCGTGCCCTTGAGGGGGTGAATTGCAATCAGTTCTGTCTGGCGATGATGCTGACCTTAGTCTCTCCACGTTTAATACAGTTATTTCTCATATTGTTGAATCTCATGTCCTATTCACTGCTGTTCATGCCAGTTTATTCGCTCGATAGTACGATGATGAGTTGATAAGCTGCATTATTGAAAAGAAGACTGCTCACTGTAGATGGAAAGACTCGTCACTCTTCTCTGATCAAATAGAATTTAAGCATCTTCGTGCCCGCTGTATAAGGTTGTCTAGGTGCAATTTAAATTTAGTTCAATGTAATCTGCGTAGAAACTTGCGTGTGTTCTGGTCATGTGTTAAGTCCCTTAGGGGATACGATGCGATTCCTAGTAGTATTAGGCTTGATGGTGCCTCCTCCTCCTCCGACTCTGACAAAGCCAACTTGTTCGCTTCTTTCTTTGGTTCCACTTATGCTCATACCTCTCATCATTGTAATTATTCTGATTTCTTGGCTCTGAACTCGGAGGGAGCGGATCCGCCTCCTCTTTGGATTAATTCTGTGCTCGCCCGCAGGGTTGTGTATGACTTGAAGGATACTGCTAACGCTGGCCCCAATAACATTTCTCCGTATTTTCTTAAGCGTTGCTGGAGTCACCTTGAGACTCCCGTCTTACACATATTTAACTGCTCGCTGGTCTGGGGTCATTTTCCGGAAACGTGGCGCTTCTCGCACGTGCTTCCTATTTTTAAGAAGGGCGATCGACATGATATCCGCAACTACCGTCCGATCTCTATCTTGGGAACTCTTTCTAAACTATTTGATGCTCTTGTTACCCACATTCTCAGCGATTCGCTGCTGGCCAATCTGGTTGACGAGCAGCACGGTTTTGTTGCCGGGCTATCCACCCTAACTAACTTGCTGATTTTTAACGATTACTTGTCGGAGGCCCTGGAATTGTCTCTTAACGTGGATACCATCTATAACGACTTTTCCAAGGCCTTCAACGCCGTTAGGCATGACCATCTCTTCTCCAAGCTCTCTCGCTTGGTCATTAAGGGCGCACTTCTGAGATGGCTTGTTTCGTATTTCTCTGGACGTAGTTTCTCCGTTAGGGTGAGTGAGTCGTTGTCCGACCCAGCTTATGTTGGCTCTGGATCCCTCAGGGTTCGCACTTGGGACCGCTCTTGTTCTGCGTTTATATCAATGACCTCATCTCCAATCTCAAATTTGTAAAGGTCTTATTATATACCGACGATGCCAAGCTGTACTCGATAGTTCGCTCCGATGCGGAGGCATCATCTCATTCAGTAGGCGTCGAAGCCCGTTGCTGTTCGATTACTCCATGGATGATGCCCTATCGTAGAGGACCTCTCTGATTCGTGATCTCGGCGTGTGGTTTGATTCCAGCCTCTCTTTCGACGGTCATATTGATTTTCTCTGCTCTAAGACTTCGAGTTTAATTAGTTTTATTAAGCGAACTACCACTGACTTCTCTGACATTGACTCCATACTTTATTTGTATAATTCATTAGTGCTACCACACTTTTTATACTGTTTGCAGATTTGGGCTCCGTATAAGAGTTGTCAGATTGAAAAGCTGGAATCCATCCAGCACAAATTTATTCGATATATAGCATTTAAAATGTCACGCCCCATGCATTTCTTCGATCACGATTACCGTGAGTTACAACTAGACCCCAATATTCATCCGTTGAAATCAGTCCTTCGATATTATATTTGATTGTATATTAGCGTTTAAAATGTCTACTAAACTTTTTAATTCCGATATTATCAATGAGTTTTTTGTGTCGCGTCAAATATCTTACTCGCTGATAAACCCGAAAGCGATAGAGGAAGACGACTCCAACCGCAATTATCGGTTCTACTCCACCTTGTGTCGGATTAAGAGATACTGGAATTCTCTTCCTGAAGAAATTGCTAGCTCTCGGTCTATCCCGGTTTTTAAATATCGATTCTCTCCATTTTTATTTAGTTTTGTATACAAAAAATCTTATTTACTATTCTACTGTATGCCACTCTTCGATTTATAACAGCGTCACATGCTCAGGTAATGTTAACCGTCACCTGCTCCACCTTGCTGTTCGCCGTTCCAGACATTTAAGCCAGTTGTTTAACGTGTGGCCTATGCCTTGAGCCTCCCCACACGGCCCCCTATGGGGCGCGGGGCCGAAATACGGTCGGCCAACACGATCAATGAATGCACGTTAACATTCGATGACCTACCGATACCTGGTGACATTAAGTGGGAAGTCAACCGGTCGCTCGGATGGTCAGCGGGATCTATCCAATCCCTCATGACTCTGCAGGTCAATACCCGAGTTGTGCACTGCAATTCACACATCGAAAGATAAACTTTCTGCCCAGCATGCGGGCTAACCACTGCCATCACGAGTCCTTTACCCTGTCGGGACAGGATTAAGTATTCTGCGGCTCCCCGACTCCGTGGTACTGATATTATCCTCCCCAGTAGAGAGTTAACAAACGTTTCCACCGGAGTGTACTAAGCAAGCTACCACGTTTGAAACGTCCCACTCATTTTTTGGCATTGGCCAACCATACATTACGCCGGAGCGTTCCCAGGGCTATAGTCCCAAGCAGCTAGTTAGAGCCCGACTATCTTACAAGGGCCTGGGTATACTAGTTCTGATCTTCACCAACCAGATGTTCCGTCAATCACTAGACTAGACGATTAGGAACATTACTGAATCCTTCCCCCTTCCTCTCGTGGGGGGTATACAGAGGCTACCGAAATCTGAGGGTTCACCCAACTGCCCTGGTAGAAATGCCACCCGCCCGGGGCTCTTCCGTTTGGAAGATCGCCGTTCCAGACAGTTGCGTTTCCTCTAGTGCTAACAGGAACATCTCCTTATCATAATCCTTCGTTTTTCAACTAATTCTATTGGTCGTTGTACTTGCGCTGGCTCCCTGTTTTCATATTCCTACCTCCATTATTATGGCCTGGTAATCACTGTGTGTGTAGTGCTCACTTACTGTCCATGAATCAACTGAGCCAATAAGACTGTTGCTAACAAACGCCAGGTCGACAATAGACCCTGCGTCTCCTCTTCTAAATCTGTGGGTGCATCCTTGGTTATCTAGGACCAAATCCAGGAGAGTAAATGCTTTCAGGAGTACTCGACCTCTGTGGTTAGTCCTTATGCTGCTCCACTCCACAGCCCACGCATTAAAGTCGTCTGCAAATCAGTACCGGTTTTTAAGTGAAGCGTAGCAGCTGTAAACAGTGACACATGCTACCTTAGCCTTTATAAATCCTTCTTTACGGGTCTTTATTTTTTCACAGAAATCAACGTTTCCACATGCCTAGATCGCTACTTTACCCGTAGTGTCCATTTCCCACAATGGTTCGTCTAGATCCTTATATTGTTCGCACACAATAGTTACGTCTACCTCTTTCTCGCGGACGTACTGGTTGAGTAGGTCCTGTGCTGTCTCACAGAGGTTTAGATTCAACTGCACTATCTTCATTTTTGTTGTTTCTTTAGTTCTTTTAATGCATCTCGGTAGGCTGGGCATGTATAGCTACCAGCTGCATGGTCACTCTTTAATTCTGCATTATTTTCCTAGCAGAGAGTGCAACTCGGCTTGTTCATGCAACTTTTTGCTACATGTCCTTCCGTTCCGCACTTAAAACAGCATTTACTTCTGTCGTACGTCTCTGTACACTTTTTTGCGATATGTCCACAACCCAGGCATTTATAGCATCTAGGTGGTATCTCCATAGGTTTTCCGGAGTGTCTTTACGGACATCTCCTCTACTACTTTCTTCTCTTTTAAAAACTCTCTACTCGGGGTTTCTAGAATATCCTGTTTGAAGATAAGCATGTCAAGGTCTTTAATTTCAAAGACCACTTAATGCTGAAGCCTCTTGATTGTGGCTTCTTCTACCAGCACCGCTTTAACCGCTTCTTGAAGTTCCTGCGTTTTCACGTCTTTGGTACGTCGTAGCTCCAAAAGAAGATCTCCTGCCACCGTTTTGCGTATCTTATTTATGCTGTTACCAAGCACCGTCAGATTGGGGTCCGCTTTTATTTTCCTTAAAATATCAGCGTACGAATTTCCCTCAGCATCTTTTATAACAAATGCATCAGGTCTGGTGGGTCGCTTTCATGGTTTTCTAGTGCCATTTCTGTTCTTGGCACCAGTGCCTTCATGTATCTCCTTTTTCCTTTACTTTTCTTTCTTTTTCTCCTTTCTGATGAAAACCTCCTGCCAGGGTGGGTATGCCTTTTCTTCCGAAGACACCTGTGATTGGATTTTTGATGTGACTACCACAGAGACTACTTCCTTATCTTTCCTTGTTTTTTTTAGCATAGTTTTCTTGTCGCTCTTCTACCTGGCTTGGTAACATTGCCTTATGCTTATTTAGCGTTCTTGTCGCCACCGCGTTTGATACTTCTGTCGTCTGTGATGCCTTGTCCTCCTTCTGGATATGCTGCTGATTCGATAACATTTCCACTTTACTTAGCATTAATCCACGGCTCTCTTCGCTCTTTTTTAGCGCCACTTGTCCTCTTTTAAGCCGCTTAACCTGGATCATAATACGATAGATCGCTTTTAACAGACTTATGAATGTTGAATGCGTTTGACACAACATTATCCATAGAGTCCAGCCTGTCTCGGATCGTCTCCCATATGCTTTCTAGTTCTTGCTCAGCATCTCGGATTGTATTCCAGATCTCGAGAGCTCCTTCTCCTGCTTTCTCTCCTTGCTTGGTTAAATTATCCATGCTTGATAATAGTCTTCATCTCAGCGTGTGTCCGACCACCTTCGATCCCCCAGTCTATGGAGGCAGCTGACATGGCCCCAATACATGTCTGTAAGCGGTGCCAGACTGGAAAAATTATACATAGCACGCGATACTGCTCTAGCCCACCTCCACTCTCAACCTCAGATTGCCTCCCCACCCAGGATCTCCTGTTTGCAGCTTACGGGTGGCACCACACGACGAACGCGGCGGCCTGATTTTGCCCACGGAGCATATTTAATTCCTGCTCTACCCTCCGAGGTATATACCCGCCGAGTTCGCCCCCATCCGCCACCCCGGGGGACACGCCACATGCGGGTATCAGGCTGCACCGTGCGCTCGCGTGTGCGTGAGTGTGTGTGTGTGTGCACTAGTGGGGCTTCGCCCCCCTGTTTGCTTCGCTCGCCAATCCCCCATTTTAGTTTTTGGGTGATTTTTTGAAAAATATATTTGCTCACGAACATGCTTATTTCCAATTATTGTAATGCCGTTATTAATAGAAAGATTTTTTTATATTCTGCGGTAACTTTGTAGGTAGATAAATTTTGAACCAATCCTGTGTATTGAAAAATCCCGAAGATAAAATTTAAAAAATGTTATATAAAGGCGAAGCCTAATTCACCATAACTAATGATTCTGTCCGTGCACACCCCCTGATGCACATGAGGATTGACCTTCTATATATGTATATATATATATATATATATATATATATATATATATGCGTGTGTGTGTGACTGTAATGGCACATTCTGGGACCCAAATTTTAAATTCTTTTAAAAGATAGAGGATACGATTTTTTCTCATTTAAAATAGTTAACACTAATAATAAGACTAAGTAAAATCGTCCTCGAAAATTTTTGAGCGTTCGTATTAGTCTTCTGATAATAAGTAAAATTGTTCTCTCGATGATAAATATTCTTTTAATTTATAATAACTAAAGTACAACAAATTACTATTAAATATTATATGTTAAATATTAATTTGCAAATTGAGCGATATATTCGGAATGAGTAGAATTCTCAATCTGGTCTAGTCAAATTGTCAATAATGTAGATTATTGTAAATCAATTGGATACTAGCGTTACTTTCACTTAAATTTACAAGAACAACACTTTTCTCTGCTATAAGTAAAATAGACCGCATCAACATTAGACGATATTCATCGACATGCAACCTTACAGACCATTGATTATTAGTATAAACGATAAATAACGACTACTTTCTTGTTTTTAATGCGTTTGTATCAAAACTGAGGGTCCTAGTTATAGGAGGGTCCTAGTTCCGTTTTTTAAAAATACATCGAAAACCCATATCTGCAATTATTTGGAGAATAAATTTTTGTTTTCAATCATTTTATAAATTGCGGAAATAATAATTGCATTTTAGGTTAACTTTATCGATTTTTTAACCTTATATGCGGGTTTATAATACAAAAAAGCTATATTCTATTTCATTCCTAGGTACATCACGAAAATTTTGGAAAAACATACCTTGACTGGAGAAGTCCTTAATTCCCGAAAAACCCATGTGTTTCAAAATGTGCCAAAGGGTGCCAAAGTATGTCAAAGTGTGCTAAAGTATGCCAAGGTGAGCCAACCCCGCCCAAACGGCAAGGCCCGCGCACAATGACAGCAGCACGACGACATTTATGCCGCACGCGAGATTGCCAGGTGCCCCGGCTTTTGACCGTCATATGCTCAGCATGTGGCCGTCCGAGTGCAGTACGGGAGCCGTCAATGTGCCGGCATTTTGCTCGTTCAGTTTTTGCCCTCTATTACGCTCTTCTATAGCTGTAAAATTAATGGAATATGCAAATTAGACCGTAATTAAGCTAATTAAGCTATAACGTATGTCCCTGTACGAGGTGAACAAAAAAAAAAGAAAAAAAAAACAGCGGCAGGACTTGAACAGGAGACCTTCCAATTCGTAGGCTGTCACTTTACCACTGTGCCACGACCAATTCTTACTTTGTATAGTAAAGTTTATCCTCATGTACTATGAACAGCGGTATAAAGCTCAAAAACAACAGGACTTTGTAATCGGCTACCCTGGCTACCTAGTCACTGTTACTTCTTCAAAACGCAGAGTATGCACCGGCAACCTCTTAATTCTAAATATCGTAATATATTATTATATTTTCTATAAAAAGCAATTCCCATCGGTACATATAGCTGTGTGGTCAACTTTACGTTCACAACACTTCTTGCGGCTAACTTAACGGTCCTAACACATTTCGGACTAAAGAAATAAAACGTGATTTTAGCAATTGTGGATTATATACTGACATAATATAATATAAACAGCCTTTTCAGTAATATTTTTGTTGGAAATCATAGTTCAGCTCAGAAAACATTCTAATAAGCCAAAGAAACTTACCAACAGTAATGTAAGTATTTTTTTTTTTTTGTATAATGAAAAATCCGAACACTAATATCGAAGTAAGTAGTGTCACAAGCGCTAAAGCTTATGCAAAATATTATTACTTTATTAACTCTAGACACATGACGTTAATAAAATTTGTCCTATGACTATTCTACTTATTATGGAAATATCGTAAATTTACGACTCAATACCATTACTATAATCATCAGTACCATTCTGCACACCTCAAAAGTGATAGTCGTGATAGTGATAGTTAGTAATTGTTGTGTACCAGTTACTGCAAAAGACTATTATTGAAATGTTTCAGGTACTAATATACTTAACACTATTATTAAAGAATTTCCGCGGACTATTTTACTTTCACAAAATATTTTGCTGTTTAGGCAAATAAATAGCCAATATCATTTATACAAATAATATTTGTGCATCAACTGCACTGTCATGTGTGGATACACGTCACGGGTGTCTAATTACTATAAGAGAGCGTGTAGAAGAGTGCAATGCGGTAGCGGCCGTGGCGTGACGACAGAGCGTCTGCCTTGCAAGCCAGAGAATCTCGGTTCAACCCTGTGCTCCGTCACTTTTCATTGCACTCTTTACTCGTAACAGAAGCTAAACATAGTGAATAAAATTATTTGAGGACGATTTTACTTATTCTGAGTATTTCGTAAATTGACAATTAAATACCATAAGTGTAACCATTAGTACCATTTCACACATATTGACTGTAATAGTCATTCGTCACAACGTTGTTATTGATAATCAAAAAAGCCTTAATGTTCGTAAGGTCAATTATACTTTTTAAAAGGAAAGATCTAATGAAAAATAATTATTGTATACCTCTTTTTAAAATTCCATATGTAACAGTTGCTGCAGAAGACTGTTATTAAAATGTTTTAGGGACAAATTTACTTAACACTATTATTACAAAATTTCTGAGGATTATTTTACTTACCCAAAAAATTGCGCCGTTTATGCAAATACACAGCACATATCATTTAGACAAATAACATTTATGCATCAACTGCAGCCGAACACACTGAATAAAATGATTTAAGGACGATTTTAATTATTCTGAGTATGTCGTAACGGGCATGGCATTAGTAGTAATATATTATCATGAGAGTTATTCCTCGCTTCGTTACGATTGAATAAAATAAACTGGACTTCGTTTGATTGATCTCATTTCTTTTTAATCTGTGATTTCGTTGTGAAATATATCAAACACGCCTAAACTTCTACGTTTTTGAAAGTTAATTTTTTAGAGATTTAAATCCTTTTTAGTAAATTTTTTTGAGTATTTCATATTCGACGTAGTAAAACTAAAATATAAGCATCTTTAGCACCTTTTGACCGCAGCTTTTTTGTAACATTTTTATCACTATCGTGAAATCACTAAATGTTCTGATATACACCACCCTCAAATGATTTTTACAGCTAGACACAAAAAACCACGGAGCTAACTACCTAGACGTTGTTATCGGCCACCCTGTACCTCTAGATAGCTTCTTCGAATGATATTTACACCTAGACACCAAAAACCACGGAGCGCACCACCTAGACCTCGTCATCAGCCACCTTGTACACCTGGACACCTTCCTCGAATGATTTTTACACCTAGACACCAAAACGGCCGGCAACCTCTTAATTCTAAATATCGTCGTAAAATATTATTATTTTGTATATAGCTTTGCGGCCAACTTCACGGTCCTAACAATTCTTTCACATTTCGGGCTGAAGAAGAAAAACGTAATTTTAGCATTTGTGGATTATACGTGTATGTGGTTTGATTCGCTCATTGCAAAGTACTGATGTTCTGACCAAATATAAGCTGCTACCTCCGAGCTGTTTAGAATTCGTTGCATCGCCGGTAGGGGTGATGCTCTGTATAAATTAAATTTTTGTGTATCCAGGAGAGGGATCGCAATTTGGTAAATTAAGTAACCCTCGGCATACAATATTGATAATTTTGAAATTTTCATAATTGGGAGCGCCGAAAAGCTGCCCTCTGGCAGTGGGAATATTGCGTTTGAGATTGCGCTTTCGATTGTTTTCGCTGTGCGATTGATTGTGCTAGGAGGTTGAATTCGCGGATGGACTAATCCCTTGGCCGCGAACAGGATCGCGTCGGTGAGGACCTCGGTGTCTAGCTTAAATTGTAGTAGGGTGGTTTTTAGGCTGCTCATCGCCAGTTCCTGCTCACCATCAGTTCGATTGGCTAATTCTACAACGTGGGCTTGCAAACGCGCGGTTTTTTGGTCCAAGTCGGATAGCGCGCGGTTGACTATTTCGGTCTGATTTGCTAGGAGAGCTGCTGTGAGGCGTGTGTCGCCGTCTATGGCTTGAATTGGAATATATCTTTGATTTCGCGCTTGTCGTTCTCGTCTACAGTCCCGAATAAAAATGTATGCACGGTGCCTATAAATGGCAAAAGCGAGCGGCGCTGCCTGTGTAGGTCTTCTCCGCCGCCATGCACTAAAATTAAATCAATCACCCTTTCGGCCTGACGCTTAGCCGCTTTTATTTCTTCGAGGATATTATTTTCTTCACATTTAGGGCCGCACGCGTGTATAATTTGTGTCGCGTGCTTTGTTAGTATATCTCCTGCCTTGAAGTATGCGCGTAAGTCCGTTTTCTGAATTATTTTCCAGTCGGTGCTGGATGTCGCGAGCGGTGCTATTTTTTCTATAATTAAGCCTAAATTTTCTTTGAATTGGTTGATAAATCTGCTGGTGGTATCCTCATTCGATTCGAAGGTGCGCAAAGGTTGTGCTCCCACCGCTAACCTGTAAGGGCAAGCTCGCGTTAACAAGAATAATTTGTTCTTGCGGTACGCAAGGCTTCTCGGGACCCGAATATTAGTGAAGTATATGGTGAGGTATAGATACTATTTTTGCGTGGCACGTTCGGTGCCGCGCAAAAAAACAGTAAAAAAACGACTATTCTTCCGAATCTATTGCCGACTCTGCCTGTCTGGCTAGTTCGCTAGTTCTTTTTATTTTATGGTGGTTTTATTTTATATGATGGTAGGCTGTTGTGCAAAACTTATGGATGCCAAAAATTTCCGCGAGGTTTTCTAATGTTTTATTCTGAAAATGTGTTCCCTGATCTGTAACTATAGCTGCGGGTGGACCAAAAATGCAGATGACTTTTTCGGTTAGCGCGCGTGCTACTTCGTTCGCGCTCGCGTGTTTCGTCGGGATTAAAATTACATACTTTGTCAGCATGTCTTGGACAGAAAGGATGTATCTGTTGCCACGTTCTGTTGGCTCCAGTGGCCCGTAAAAGTCCAACGCAATTTGCGCGAAAGGTAACGATGGCGTATTGCTAATCAACATAGGTAGTCGCGTTTTATCCGTATAAGTTTTGGATATGCCATGATGAGCTCCTATTACTGCTTCGTGGTACTCTTTTAGAATTTTAATACGCTCGCCTACCGAAGGTACCGGAAAGTTATTTTTATAAAGGATTGCTGTTACATGCTTGTTCATGAATATGGTGTCGAACAGATCGATAAATTTCGTCCATTCGGCTATCGACAATATAGCTAGATCTCGAATTATTGCGAAGCTGTTAATTTTGCGCGAGAGTACCACGCTTCTCAATGTTTTTAAACGTTTCTGTAGGTCTGCTTTCAATGGGCAGTCATCGATGTGCCTTTTCACGTAAACTCCTATCAGCTGGGTTTCTTTATATTCCGTAATGTTTATTTCCTCTACTTTAAGGCGCTTGCTAACTAGGGCCTCGGCGTCGAGGTAGCCGCGTTCGATCAAGGCTTCCTGAATTTCAGTTGATATAAAGTTATCTGCTTACATTAAATATACGAGATTTTCTCTGAAGCGAAAAGGGTGTTCGTTGTATGACTGGAGGTGTACGAAGGGAGGGGGCTCCTGGCCTTCTGGGATGGCCCAGGGTGGTTTTTCGCGCGGCGGCCTGGCTCCCGCTACCAGGTATCGCTTTAATTTTTCGTCTTTTCGCGCTGCTTCGATCATTGCACCTGAGGTGTCGCCTTCGGGAGCGATGCGCTTATTGACAGTGCTGACGTCGCTCTCGTCTGTCGGAGCATCGGCCTCTACAGAGGATGCTACGGTGCAGTTACTTGTATTGGGTGGTATTTGTGGACTTATATTCGCGCTTGGAGGGTGGGCGTTACATGAGCGTTGGAATTTTGCAACTTACGGGGCTCCGCTTCCTTCGGGGCCCGGTGACTCCGCCGGATTTACGATTGTTGAAGGGTTTTTCGAGTTTTCTTGATCGTCGCTTGTCGCTACTTGCATTGTTTGGACGTTTGGATCGCTGCTGGCTGCGATTGGCGCTGGCGCTTCGCTTACGGCGTCTGAGTTCTGCGTTATATGACCCTTCGCTTTAAGTTCAATCGTCGTGTGCGCAGTTTTCCGCGTTCTTTTCTTTATTCTGCCGAGGATCGGCGATTTGCGCGCGCTCTGATCGGTATCGCTTGATGGAGAGCAGTTTCGCGGTCTAGCTGCTGCTTTTCCGCGGGCTTGGGTACTTTTACGCGCAAGTATGGCGTGAAATGCTGGCCGGTTAGATTTAAATGAATAAATTTATCGGAGCTATTCACTATTATGTGGCAGAAAATTCGGGTGTCGCCTGGCAGATCATAGTATATGCAGATGTTTATCCCGTATTCGTGCGCGAATAGAGACGCGCAATCAACCGTGCAGTAGTCCGTATCTGATGCTAGGATTTTCTCTGTTTCGCCTGGCTCGCCGCAGTGCTTCAGCATTGACGAAACTCTCAATTGTTGTCGCAGCTCGGTGGCCGAAATGTCAAGTTTTGCTATTTTGATTAGAGAGAAAAAGAGGCAGTTCCCTGGCGGAAAACTAGGGATATTGCTTGAGCGTCTTAGCTTTGTATACGGTTCGGCACAGCGTTTTTTTCTTATATACGTTTGCACTAATACGTTGCCCGAGCTGATTGACGAGTTCTCATCAGAAGACTCTGGCCTTCGATCATAATTCCTTGGAATGCCGCTAAAATCCTCGGCTGGCCGCGAGCGCGTACATTTCTGACTCAGTGTCCATTGGCGCGATGTGCTGAGTTTGCTCGCGCGAGGTTACTTTCGGCTCGGGCTCTGTCACGTTCGCGGCTGGCGGTAGTTTCCGCGAGTCTCGTATTACTTTTTCGTTCCTCGAGTCTGATCTCTGTGCGTTTTGCTGAATTCTTTCTGCCTGCGGGCTCGGGTAGCGAATTTGCGCGTCTCTTACATCTACGTGCGTGTTTTCGACCCGCGCATGCTGATTCGATTCCGTGGCGATTATTTGCTGCGCGTTTTCTCTTTCCGATCCATCAGTCGATTTTCTTTCCCATACGTTAATTTGTAGCCCCCCTTTACTACCGAATTCTTTTGCTTTTATGTTGACTGCCAGTTTCTTCTTTTGGATTTGCTCTGACCACGGCCACGATGAACTGGGCAGCGGTATTGGGTCACTGATCGCTCGATTTTCCGCGTCTGGTGTCATGGGTTTGTTGTTTGGACGTGAATAATTTTCTCTTGGACTCGTTTCGTGCGACGGCGAGGGTACCTTGGGAGCTGGGGATTCGTTTACGCTCATGCTACTTACGGAGCTAGTGCTACATGGCAAGAGTATGTCGCGCGGGTTGACTCTTTCTATCGGGAATTTGAACGTTTGCCAGGGCTTCTGGCTCGTTATTTTTTTCGACTGAGGTATTAGGTCTTCCGACTCGCTGCTAGACGAGCTGCTCGGGCTGTACACTTTCTGGTCTTTCGGCTTTAACTAGTGATGGGCGATTCTTAAAAAAATAATCGATGCTAAAGAATCGAATCATGAAAAGAATCGATTCTTGAGAACCGATTATTTAAAAAAATAATCGGAGTATCGATACCCGAGTATCGAATCAAAATTAAAGAATTACAATAATAATGAAATAATAATTTAATAATTAAATTGGTATTTTTTTATAAAAGTTGTTTATTATTGCTTATATATATATATAATTTATTTAAGTACAAAATGATTTTTGAAGTACAAAATTGATATATTTCCTTAATGTACACTTACTATATTTTTGCTGACTGAAGCATTAAATATTCTCAACTGGTATTTACCTCTTGTTAGCAGTTATATGCTTATATAGAAGAGATCTTCATCCCTTGATAAATGATACTCGCAGCTGAAAGGAAATACAAAACTTGTTAATTATAGAAAAAGCTAAAAATTTTTATTTAATAACAATACATCTTTTAAACATTTTAATTAATATATTACCTTACAACCTGTTAATGCATTTGAATGTAAAAAGCAATATGAATTCAAATTTTATTTCTCTCATTTGCACGTAAAGGGATATTAATAAATTATAGGAAATCGGGTTATTGGATTTTATTCAGACCAAAAAAATAATTACAAAATCTAATTAATTTCAAACCAATTTTCTTCCGTACAACAACTTAAAAATAATAATACGTTTAGATTATTACCGGTCAGTCGATTTCGTCGATCCCTTTTAATGTTCCCAGCTTTAGAAAACAACCGCTCTGAAGACACACTTGTCGCAAGAATTGCTAGTTTTTGTAGAGCGTAGTTGCTTAATCCTGGAAAACTGTCTATAAGGTTTTTCCAATAAATAAAAATATTTTCGGATCTTGGAATCAATGGTAACTTTAAATACTGGTCGACCTCTAAATTTTCTTCAATTACAGGAGCCATGTGATTTGCAGATTGTTCTAAAATGGCATCATGGACATCCCATATGCTGTCAGAACTCGTTTTATTTAAAACTATCGGTTTCTCTTTTGCTACATGGACTTTTTCTACGTCATTTCGTATTCGATTTAAAGTAGCTGAAACAGCGAGAGGCTGCTTGAAATGAATTTTTTTAAACCTCGGGTCTAATAACGTTGCGGTTGCAAGAGGAGACTGCTCTAAATATTTGAAGCGATTTTCCATAGCAGTTAACAGCCTGTTTTTGAAATCGATTCCTATGTTTGTTTCAGGAATTATCGAATTAATTTTCTTCTCCATGCAGTTGATAATTGGTATAATTAAACTGGCTGTCGGGTAAGCATCGCCACTAATCTCTGTTATTACTGATTTGATGGTATTCATGAGAGGTAACACATCTTTTAATATTTTAACTTCTTCCCTAGTTAAAAGATCTAAAGGCTTATCGCATTTATTGATAGCACTATACATGTATGACTCTAATAAAATATATCTGTCCAACATCTCGATTTTTGAAGTCCAGCGAGTTGGAACATCCATTTTGAATTTTAAGACTGTACCTTCAGTCTTTCCATCTTGCAATTGCAAATCCTTCAGCTTATCAGAAGCTGGTATACTACGTTTTATTTGAGTCCCAATGGCTTTTACTTTATCGATAATGGAATTAATTTCTTTAAAATTACTGAGTACAGTAGGTAGTAAGTGCGAAACAACATATGCAACGCAAATAAGATGCTTGTCCTTGCCCAGTAAATCTATGCAAGCTTTTTTAATATTGGGTGCAGCATCAGTGATCATTGCTGTGATTTTTTCTTTTTTGATTTTGAAATCATTAAATATTTTCTCAATTGATTTTGATAAATATTCAGATGTATGATTTTCATACAGTGGGAAACACCCAATTGTTCTTCCTGTCATTTTCGAATTATTTAGGTAATGTATCGTTACACCAATGTAACTTTGAGTTGAGGAATCCGTCCAATTGTCCGCAGTTAAACAATAATAAGGTATGTTTTCTAATTCTTGAATAAAAGCATTTTTCATGATCTCGTATCTAGCCTCCAGGTTACGAGTCATCGTTCTTTTCGATGGAACTTTGTAAAGAGGTGCTACAAGACTCATTCATTTATTGAAACCTTCAAATTCCACAATCGATATAGGTAACATGTCTTTGCAGATCATGTAAAGGATTGCGTTTGAGACTTGATTAGACTGAAATCCTCCATCTACAAATAAAAATTGTAAATATTTTATAACAAAATGTAGCTTTACTTCGTTTTTTACTTGCCTTTGAATGAATTAATACGAGCGAATATATCTTTGATTCCTATATACTTTGATAACTGTAAATATAAGCAATAAAAGATTTTAGAATTTTAAAATAATCACAAGATAAATAAATTAAGCTTACACTTACACTAGGTTGTTGTTTTTCAGCATCAGTTTTAACCTTTTTTTTGTGGTGGATGAATTGAAGTCGAGGGTGGTGATTCAATGTAGTCTTCTAAAGGCCTTTTTGTACTTTTTGTTTTTACTTCTTTGACTGTTGTTTGAAAAAAGAAAGGGTGTTGGCTTTGCAAATGTTTTAACATGTTTTAACATGTGTTTCCGCTTAGTTTATATTGATTTTGACAATGTAAACAAATCAAATATTTGCCATCTTTGCTTTTTTTTGCATGTTCCCAGATTGCACTAACATGCTTCCTACAAATTATATGATTAATATTATTATAAATATATATTATTAATATAATTAATATTCGGTATTTATAAAATGTAAAAATTATATATATGCATACTGTTGCTGGAGTTTTGGTGCAGGTTGTAATTGTTGTGACGATTCTTCAACCAGATTTACAGTAGCAGTTGTATCCGTAGAGGTACCAGTTTTACAGCTAAAATAAAATAACAATTGTGTTAAACTTAATCGAATACTAATTAATATAACGATTATGCCTATATCCACATGTATAAACCTATAACAGATTTCACATAGGAAGGAATACTTATTGTCGAGATTTTTTATGTTCTTTTAAAATTTTTTTATTTACTCACCACATTTTGTATATCCATACTTTATATAAACCATACAATGGTTATGAGGTTATGTTTATGATTCTCGAATTCTCGTCTCTGAACGTTACTCTCGAAGCCCCGAGGCACTCCTGGATTGTACACACGCGATCACCCTACGCTATTCGACTAGGCTATAGTACTGCAGCAGTACTACTGCTGCAGTGCTCACTACTGAGTATGCATGCACAGCATGTCCATAGCTACACGTACACTACACACTACACAGGCTACACTATGCAGTACGCAACTACGCTGCAGTTATCGGAGCTCGGCCGTTTCCCGCTTTTTAAGTCGTTGTCCCCCCCCCCCCCCCCCGTCCCTTCCGCCATCTTTTTGATTCGATACTCGCTTCGAAAAGAATCGATTCCTCGAGAATCGAATACCGAAAATAATCGCTCAAATAATCGATGCTTTGAAAAAAGAATCGGTCGATTCTCAAGGAATCGAGTAGAATCGCCCATCACTAGCTTTAACTGCTTTTTGCGCCACGCGCAGTGCTTGCTGGGCCTATATTTCTAACGTAATTCCACACTCCGGGCGGCAAAATTACGTCACGGATGCTGTCTGATACCGCAGTTTTTACCGTTATCATTGACTCGTTGGAGTCTGACGCCGCGTTGAGGGCCGTTCCGGCTCCTACTTACGAGATCACTGGGGCTGGGTGGAGTTCGATTGCTTCGTGTAGTATTTTACATATACGCGCCTTTTCGTCTTTGCTTAGTACGTATTTGTTTCCCGTTGTTATTTTTAGCGTTGTACTATTTAACACCGTCTCGAATCTTATCGCGTCGCGGTAGTCTAGCGCGTACACGTTCGGTTGATTTTTTGCTTCTGTGAACCAACGTATTTGAATTAGCTCGTCACCGTGGTGCACGTCGTGCAGCACGCGGTACAAGTAAAATTCATTAAATTCGTTTCACGTCCCGCTTTTTCTTCATTTTCCCGACTTCGCTTGAATTGTCGGGGCTCGATGACGATTGTCATGCTTTCTTTCCTGCCGCCCCTTTGACTGCGCGTGTGCGGAAAATTCTGCCCGGTGGGGAGTGTGCATCTTCATCCGAGTTTTCTTTTATTTGCTTGTCCGCTAGCGCGTATAGTTCGACTCGCGGCAGTTCTGGATTATCCTCACCTTCGCTTATTACCGGATTTCGTGATAGCGCGTCGGCGTTCGCGTTTTTCTTGCCCGGGCGGTATAATATCGAAATCGTACCCGATCAGCGCTGCTTTTAATCGGTTAAATCTTAGGTCCGGTTTCTTGATTGCTCGTGGTCTGTGCAAATTGTGAATTTACGTTCGAATAAGTAATAGCGAAATTGATCTTTGGCAAATACTATCTCGAGGAGTTCCTTGTCGTACGTCGGGTATTTTAATTCGCTGCCTTTCAGGCAGCGCGAAGCGTATGCGCAGGGCTGATCCGCTCCTAGCTTCCCTTGGCTTAAAATAGCGCCCAGCGCTCAGTCACTTGCATCGGTTGTTATGATGAATGGTTGATTTAAATCTGGGGCTTTTAGCACGGGTTCTTTTGACATCATTTCTCTCAACGTATTAAATGCTACTGTTTGCTCCGGGCCCCATATATACTCTACCTCTTTCTGCAAGAGTTTAAATAGCGGTCGCGCTATCCCCGAGAAATTTTTTATGAATCGCCGATAATAACTGAATAGGCCGAGTGCTTGTTTTAGTTTTTTCGGGTCGGTTGGCATTGGATATTTTGCCATTGCCCTAGTTTTAGCCGGGTCAGTTTTAATGCTACCGCCTCCTACGATATGTCCGAGAACGTGCGCCTCCTTTTTCAGGAACTGGCATTTCCTCGGTTCAACTGTTAAATTCGCTTCGAGCAGTCTTTTTAACACGCGTCTCAAGCGGGCCATTTGTTGGTCTAACGTTTCGCTGAATACCATGAGGTCGTCGAGATAGATCTCGACTTCCTCCCCCTGCCGACCGGCCAGAGCTAGGGACATAGTCCGCGTCAAAGTGATTGTAGCTTCTTTAAGGCCCATCGCCATACGATTGAATTGCAACAGTTGATTTCCGTAATTACCGTCCGGCGCGTAAAATGCTATGAGATGTGCTGATTCTGGGTGCATCTCGATTTGATGGTACCTTTGTTTAAGGTCCATCACCGTAATGTAATTCGCGGCCGCGAGATGTTCAAGTATGTCGCTAGTAAACGGCAACGGGTGGCAACTTCCTTCCGTTTCCTCATTGAGGGCGCGAAAATCTGTTACTAGGCGAAACTTTTTGTTGCCTTGCGCATCGGGCTTTTTTGGGACTATCCATAGCGACGAAGAATAATTCGAGTTTGACGGTACTACAACGTTCTGCTCACAGAGCTTGCCTAGCTCTCGGAGCATGTGCTCTTTTAGAGCCGGTGAGAATCTGAATCGCGCGTTTCTTATGACTTTATCAGATTTCGACATGATCTTATGCTGTAGTAAGTGAGTTGCCGGGAGTGGCTCACCTTCGAGGCCGAAAACTCCGGCGTAATCATTGACAACCGCCCGAATTAATTCGATTTCTTCCGCGTTACAGCCTTCCGTGTCTGCTAACTGCAATACTTTTTCAACTCTCTCGCGTCTGGCTTTGTCGTCTGCCATTACTTTATTGTTTAACGCACTTCTTTATATTTTTCTTGCTGCTTTTTGCAGCCGAACATACGCCGCAAACTCGCTGTAAAATTCGCGATATTTTCAGCTGAGCCGTCCTCATCGGCTCGGTACAACGTATTATCCGCGATTGTTTCGCAATCAAGTAACTCTATAACGGGGCTAGGTATTGTTATTTCAGACTCGCTTATGTTTATACATTCCGCGTAGACTCGGCCATTATTATTTTCAGCTACAAAATTGCCGAATAGTAGGTTAGGGTGTAGGTCCGTTAGTGGAACCCACCCGATTTTCGCATTATTATTTTGTACGCGCGCGCTTATAACCATCTTGACCCTAGGGGGAATTGTAATTTGTTCGTCTGCTTCGAACGGCAGAATTACTTCGTTAAGCCTTAGGCTCTTATTCGCGGCATCGACGCAACCCTTGTGTGTGTTTATTATATCCCAGCCGATGATTCCTGATTCGCTTATCGGGAATTCATTCGGCACTACGTGAATGTCACATTGCACGCGCGTCGTACGGATATCCAGGGGCTAGTTCCCCTACTTTTATAATTGAAATATCTGCTCCCGAGTCTGCGTAAAATTTGCCCGTTCTAGCCCTCAACTCAGGGCTCTCTATTTTTACAATCGGTGGTTGTCTACCGGCTGTCAATAATCTAATCGCGGCCGAGTTTGCATGCTGTTGGCCTATAATATTTTCTTCTCTATTTTCCCGCGCTTCTTTGCAACGCTCGGCGTTTGAGGAACGCGGCGAGCGTGCTTCTAGTTTACATTTTGGCTATTAGTTTCGTTATTTGTTTGACCGTTGTCGCGGCTATTATCACGGTTACTATTGCGATTATTATTGTGGTTATCACTCTAATTATCATTGCGGTTATCGTTACGGTGATTATAGTGATTGTTATAGCGATTGCAATATGTTTTTTCGGTGTGGCGGTCGGACTGGGGTTTTTCCGGCCTTGCGTCTCTATCCGCAGCGGAGCTAGCTTCTTCTGCGGTCACTAGACGCACCTGTGCTGATGCCCTTGCAGCGCTGGTTTCGTTGGGTATGGCTGATCTCGCGCTTTGCTTCCCTTCATATCCTATCGCTACCGTGATGGCGGCACCCAGGGATTTAGGCCCTATACTTCGAACCAAGTGGTCTAGCGGGGGCTTGAGTCCAAGCAAGAATTACTCAAGCACGTCCTCGTCCGCCTGTCGCCGTCGCGCCTCCCTGTCGGCGTTCGATAACTCTGGGGCTGAGTTAAGAATAGTTTTCAATCGGTTATATAATTTACTGACGCGCAAGCCGTCGCCTGACGTTTCGCTTTCGCCTTGCCTTGCTGTGCGTATCTGGGCGTGGATTTGCTTCGCAATACCTATATTTGCGTAGTGAAGGGTTAGATCGCTTAATAATTCCTCGACGGACGAATAATCGGCGGTTCTGGCTCTGCCACTTCGTGTACGGCATTACAAAATAAATTCAAGTTGTCGGGATCGCCGTCGAAATATGGTATTTAGCTGGCTGCTTGGTGGAACGACATTTTCTTTCGTGGCGCTTCGTCGCTATCATGGTATAACGAGCTTTCATTTCTCGGGGGGAGGGGGGCGGGTGCGTATTGAGTGTAAGGATATCCGTGTTTGATGGATGTGTGCTCGATTTCAGTCCCCGGGCCTCCCTCTTTAATCATTTTAAGCTTAGCTTGCCCTGGCGGATCCTGTCGCTGCAGGTGCCCTTCATGTTTCCCTGGAAATTTGAGAGGCTCATCGTCGTCGCGTCTTTTTCCGCCGTTGCCGATTGCTCGCCAATGGTTACTTCTGCGATACGCGTCACGTTCATCCTGATCCGATTCGTCGACTTTTCTGCTGCGGCGCTCCGATTTTGTCTCCGGGTTTACTCGAGGTTTTTGCGACTCGCGGGTATATATTTCTTTCTCAAATTCTTCTTGTTCTAATTGCAATTGGCGCCAGCGCTTTTTCTTCCAGGCTCTGCGTCGCTTTTCATAATTTTCGTCGAATGTTATGTCTGTTGCGCTTGTAACTAGTTCGTATATCGCGCAATCCGGTCGAGTGCCTGGGCTGCTCTCATATTCTCTATCGGGTGTTTCGCTCGAGTAGTCGTCGTATGTGCGCGCTCTGTCTCGTCTTGTTTCCAGTTCGTCATTTGTTTATGTTTCAAAATCGTCCTCGCTGTCCGATTCCGTATCCGCGTAATACGCATTATGTGAGCGTCTCGGTGTTGTGTGGCTGTTATATCGCATATATCCCCGGCTGGGCGAGCTGTGCATTTTTCGGATTCTGTTCGAATTTGCGGCCGCTTCGCGGTACGGTGAGCGACGGATGCTATGGGGCTCGCGTCTTCCGCGTTGTTCGGTATTACCTTCGCGGACCCGATATCGCCGGGTTGCCTTACTACCGAGTATTGACCCCTCTTCTTCACTATACTGCCGGATCGACTCTTTAATTATTTTTTGAAGTTGTTCCCTGGACAAGCGAAGTTCCGACGTGCCCGCCTCGTTTACTATGGCTGGTTCCGCACGTACCATTCCCCCGTCTGTTTCTTTTTGCCCTAATTCGTTTATCGGTAAAATGGGTGGGAGGCCCGCGAGTTGCGTACTATCGGTGGTCGTGGGTAAACCGTAGTCCTGAGGCTTGGGGCCGTCGGTAATTAGATCGTTATTGCACCACACTGTATTTTTCACGCCGCACAAATTCGCAATATTTTGCTGACATCTAGCATTTATCGCCAGGCGTTCGGGGGTTTCTAGTGGCTGTCCGATTGGTCCCCACGGGTTATCAACTTGCACGGACTGATCTAAGCGCAATTCCTCCAATCTACTCTCAAGATTTTTCATGTCGATCTGAGTAGATTGGGGGCTCTGCGGTAATCCCGCATATGATAATGCCGGGCTGTTTGCCCTTATATCGATTAATTCGCGACTTTCTTCATCCGTCTGATTGGATAGTTCGGTTCTTCGGGACCGTGCTGCTATTTTCGAGTAGCTGTTTTTGAGCTGTGCTCCAATTTCGCGTCATTCTTGTGCGGTGTGTCTCGTCTTCTGAATCGCTTGACTCTAATACCGCGGCGCTTAACGTACGCGTTACGTTTCTTTGATAACGCGGCGGCATTTTCTGGTGTAATTCAAATATACGATGTGCCCGGCTCAATTGTTTTCGCGAATCTTGTGGATCGCTCTCTGCACCTGATGTTCTGTCCTTGCTGCGTGCGCCCTGTCGGAGCGCGCTCCTTGCCGCGCTAATTATTTCCGGGAGTGCCATAATATATTTTTTTGCTTTGATTTATGGTGCGCGGACTTTACACTGAAGCTAGCGCTCGCGAAAATATGTATGGCTATTTAAATTCGTTCCCGGAAGCCAAGCTGCGTGGATATTTAATGAGAGGGACTTACAGTAAGCTGAGCGCGACTGCGATGACTCTGTCCATGCTGGTTGCTGGTGACGCTGCTCGCGCGTATCGGCGGCTGGTCTGCGCCGACGACTGTGTTGCGCGTGGAGGCTGGTGGTGGCTCCGGTTGTCTGGTTGTAGCGACGGCTGCTGAACTGCTTGGCTCGTCGGCGGCTGGTCCGCGTCGACGGTTTTACTGCTTTGAGTGCCGAAGATCGACTTTGTGGGCCCAGATGGACTTTGTGGATTTTTGAGACTTGTTTTGCAGTCGAGGCCTTCCTTGTTCAATCGGTCGACTGCTTTTTTGATGCTATATATATATGTGTGTGTGTGTGTGTGTGTGTGTGTGTTGAAAAGTCGCAGCAACATCAGACTGTGGGTGACTGACAATTGCAGGAACACTTCAAACGTCGGTAAGATCATTAGCAATATATAGTTTCATAAAAATAGCTTTCGTGATGTTATTTAGAGAAGCTTGACAAGTAGGCGGAATTCCCGAGACCTTAATCTCCGCATATTTACAATCCTTGTCATAGTATTCTTTTTCGTTCTCGAGCAAAGTAACTCTACTTTTCTGGTTGTCAACCTTAGCGGCAAGCGCATCAATTTTACTACTAAGAGCAGTGTTACCAGTCGTGATCACAAGGAACGATGCGAATCAGTGTTCTTCAGCCGAGAGAGAGAGAGAGAGAGAGAGAGAGAGAGAGAGATGTAGTTGCCGCTAAAGGCCAATCACGTGAGTGTATCGATCAATTGCTCATGTAAGTGCTCTCATGATTATTCACGTGATCAACTAAAAGAATTATTTGTCTGAAATAAAATTCTTAAAAACGTAAAATTTAGTGTCGGGATGCCCTGTTTAGGTGTTACCCACGTGAGTACTTACGTTAGTATTTTCAACAGGGTACCCAGCGTCCGAAAGGGGGGTGTAACGAGCGTTGAGATGCTTGAATCTCGCTTGCGAAGAGAGCGTGAGCGTGAGAACGAACGGGAAATCAGCTAGTTCTTTCCCTGTTGTAAACATCCGTCGACGTGCGAAGGAGATAAAGAGCGTTTTTCTGTGTTCGTCGACCTCAGGTCGACGACGCGAGGAGATTGGGAGTGTCTCCCATGTATGCTTGTGTATTTCGCGTGTATTGTAGGTGTAAAGTGTTGGCACTAGGTGCAACGTGTAGCAGTAGGTCGGGCTTGCCGTATACATACAATTTTTAAAAACCTATTTTTCGGGCTTGAAACTTCAGAAATCTATTAAAATCGATTTAAAAATTTGCATCATTACGAAGCTTTTTTCTTTTAGAAAGCAAAAATCACTATTTATTGATAATTCCTTTACTTATAAAACATATTTATTGCAGAAAAACAGCACCATGGACTAGTCAAGGAAATGACATCATGCAAACGTTAAGCAGATATTATAGTAACACTTTTAGTGATCAAGAAAAACAACATACAATAAACCTATTTTTAGGTAGGTGTCTTATGAAAATTATACTTTTTAATTGTTAAACTATTCATTGATTTAAAAAAAAAATTAATTTTTTGTTTTATACAACTACATACAAAAAGATATTCGTTTGTTCTGTTGCTATAACGTAATTCCAATGCTACACCAAAAAGATGCACTCAATAATTACATATAAGAGATATGATAAGTAGCAGGGAGATGCAGAGTGATTTTTTTTCCAAAGTACGCGGTTGTGTTGTATTTGTTGCTCAAATCAGGATTTCACTTTCTGACTGCAGCGCCACTTAGTTAGAAGTTACGATGGTGCCGTCAGAAATGCAAAAATCTGACTAGAACGTGAATATTCTGGCTTTTCAGGAGTTTTTCCCATTTTCGACGGTTTCTACTTTATTTTAAAATGCTTGCAACTTTTGACAGGGGCAATCATTTTCAACGATTTGTTTTTAATTCATGATCTCGGGCTCGACTGTCCATTAATGCTGAAAAAAAAATAATGCTCGCCCGGCTAGGTAATAAATTACCCAGGGCGTAATGAAGACTATTATCTGGCAATTAGTAATTGGCACGTAACTTTTTGTTGGTATATGGTTGGCATGTGCTACCCATGTCTTTTACATATTGTATGTCCAAACGCATGTAAAAAACTTGGTCTGGTGCTTGTGCCCTCAAAATTGCAAGAGCTCGTCTTTTCGACAGGAAAGTGTCTGACTTTTCGTAGAATCACTCATACATTTTCTGATTCTGATTTCGAGAAATGTTTTTTTATGATTCTGGCTATTTTCCGAATTTTGAAAAAATTTATTTGTTTTTTTAATGAAATGATTTATACAATAAATTTAGCATTTAGTTACTGATCAAACGTGAGAGTACGGGTCAAACGTGTTACGTCTGAACGACGACGCACGTATATCTCTCCGTTTTGAGTTAGCTTCCGCTAAACTCAAGATGGAGTCGCTCCCTTATTTTATTTCATACAAAACACGTAATGCACATAATTTCATCAATTTTCCAATCCACACTTATGAACAAGCTTCATTACGCTGTAGGACATAAGGCCTCCGACAAGCGAAGTCCATTTAACTCTCTTGTGCGGAGCCGGCTTCTCAGGTGTGCGTTGCAACCGTATTCGCAGTAAGGACGTAGAGAACGGGAGAGAACAAATCAGGGGAAATGAATGAATCCTGATTAAAATGAAACAAAGAAATAATATATTGTGCGGCCAATCTTGTTTCTACACAAGTATGCGCCGAGTCACATGAATGTCTACTCGGCGTGGAGAGTATCTCGCGAAGCGTACGCGCGCGAATGAGAAGGCCGCTACTCAGTGCCGCTGCACCAAATCACAAAGCTGTAGCCACTGCTACTGCTGATACGATACAGATAAAAGGCCTCAGCCCTACTTACTCACAATCGCCGTTCTTAGTAGGCGCGCACCACACACTCACACATACTCTGCGCCGGTGATGTTGCGGACTCGCAGGAGCCGACGTCCTCTCGTTGGATCGCTGATCGACGGGCCGAGTTGTCCTTCCCTATGGTAGCAGAAGTTGGCCGGGACGTCTTCTTCTCGCGATCAAACATACACTCCCACTGTCTCGCACGATATCGGTCATCGCTCGATGTAGTCAGTCTCACACGCGAGAGCTAACGCGTCCACAACTATGGCCGAAAGCTATCTGTCTGTCCGAAGGACTGCGACTTATATGCGAGGTTCTGAATCTCGCCTCGCGCTTGCACAACGTCGCGTTTCAATGATACGTTATACCCGATTTCGCACCTCGTTACAACTGTTAAAATTTTACATTTGCTTCGTACAGCTTCGTATCCTGCGACGCAAAACTGAAAAATTCTAGGTTCTAGATTGTAGCTTGCTAGATTCCCCAGGCGTTTGGGTTTGCCGTGGCTGCGCACAAAATTTACGATAGGACCGCTGCTCGACATATACCGATCCCAACTGCTATACCTGCACGCGATCTTAATTGCTATATGTCCGGACTGCCTAATTGCTCTTTCCTTCGCTTGCTCGCTCTAACTATCTTATGACCTACGGAAAATATAAATAAATTTGTTTGTCTCGCAGCTGCGTTTTTAGGTACGCGCCTCGTATAAAGAGTTTCGAAGAAACGTCTTATACCCAGGGCAAACGTCTATTGGATTTGATCAAAAAGTTGTTTTTTTCAATTTTCTCTGTGCCATTTTTTACAAAAAGGTTTTTTCATAAAAGTACTCTGGCTTTTTTGTAGTAAATTAAGGGAATGTCGGCGCAAAAGCTTCGCAAATCTGCCACGGGGTATTTGGTATTTCAGTATAACGATTCATTAAACTTAACATTACGGCGCTATACCCTTAAATGTTGAACAAATTCACAGTATTTAAAAATTCTAAATACCTAATTGAAAAAAGTTTTCCAAGTAGCGAAACCTAATTCACCAAAAATTAACGTTCCGTCCGTGCGCAGGACCTCATGTTCATAAGAAGTGACCTTATATTACACGTCATACTTGCTCGAACCAAGTTTTCTAGTCATATTTACTATATATAGTAAATATATGGACTTGAGCTATTCGTCCATCGCCGATATATAGTAAATATATAGTAAATATATAAATAAATATATATTTACTATATATCGGCGGTGGACGAATAGCTCAAGTCCAGCCTGCTTTAGCCAATCGTGGATTATATCTACTGCCTCGTTAGCGATTTCCGTCGCCTCTTCCTTTTGCTTTGCTACCACTACTGCAAATCCTAAAACCGTTGCTCCTTCAGGTAGCTCTAGCTTAAGTACTATATCGTACATGATGTTCCACAATGATGGGTCAAGCACTGACCCTTTTGGGATCCCTCCGGTTACATTATAGGTTTTCGTGCCGTTCTCGATGTCTCTATGACTTTCAGGCAGTCAGACATAACCCTTCTTATATATGCGGGTACCTCGTTTTTCCGTAGTGCCTCGTGTATCTTGCTCCAGCTGGCTGAGTTGTAATGTAACAATAGCACAGTACTTCTTGGCTCCTCCTTTCCATCTCTTCCCTTCTGTTGCATTTCTAGCGGCGTCGACGACTAAGCTTACGTCGTCAAGAGTAAAGCGTTTTTTCCTGAAGCTGTATTGATATTCCGTTAGTCCACCTAGTTCTTCAATGACTTAGTCCATTCTAACGCCGATTATGCGCTCTTAAATTTTGCCTGGAGTGTCCAGCATGCAGAGTGGTCTGTATGATGCAACTTCTCCAGGTGGTTTATCTCCTTTTGGTAATAGTACCAGGTGTTGCACAGTGGGGCCAAATGTTGGCAGTGGAAATGTTCATTTTTAAATATATTTTAAACTATTAATAAATTACTATTAGATTAATAAATTACTCTAAACTCTTTTCTATCCCCACCATCTCTTCCTAAGCATTGAAATCCGTTATGATTTGTCGACTTGAATCTATTTCCAAGACATTGTCATATTCGGCCTAAAGTATGCAGTTAATTGTTGCTGCTAGAGCGTGTTGAAATTTGACTTTTACTCGAACACTACAATGCTTGATAAGATTCCAATGAAATGATATGGCTGTAGCGATTTGCTGGGAATCTGTACTCCATCCACATAAAGTGAAAGATAGTTTATGTTGAAATGTTGAAAATTAACAGGATTGAACTTTCTATTCCCATTAAATGCTCTATTATCTACGAAACCGATGATTATTCTTTTAGGAATCTGGCCTAGGATAACACTGCCAAGTGTATCGCCATGAACATCACTGTGCAATGTAATGCTTTTACTTCTACACGATTTATTGGATATTTAGTCGTGGCTTTTGCGAGAGTGTTCGCATGTGCTAACATAATCCCTGGACTCACTTTAACACGACGTACAATCAGTGATGCTTCTTTAATATGTACGTTAAATTTGTCGTTATCAGACGCATCCATCAAGCAAAAAGCATCCTTACTTCTCACTAATCGAAAGCGTAGTTCAACACCATTCAGCAAAAACTTATTTTGATTAAAAACATCGCAATGTAAATGTCCAATTAGATCAACAGTTTGGCCGTTAATTGAAAAATACTGACGATAAACGTTTCCCTTATTTGCTGTTGGATCAGTGACTGGGGTGTTGGGTGGTGTCTCCATATGACCAGAAGTATCTAAATACCAGAGTGCTGATGTAAGATGAGAATTCATTGTAGGCGCTGAATAATTTAGCAGTGTTTCGATGTATGCACGGTATGTATATGCATTATTTGGCGGTTATATTAGTTTTTGATTAAAGAACACATCGATTTGATTAAAGAGTGAGTGTAAAAGATTATTCACTTGTGCTACCTTAGAGTACTCTGTGGCACTCTCATTAGCCGCAATTTCAACATTAAAAGATATCACTTCCTCCTGGAACGACAAATTCCGCTGGTCCATCGTCGGTGAGAGATGAAACGGGCTTGCAGTGTATGAATTGTGAATTTTCCACTGACGTTTGCGTCGGTGGTAAAGTAAATAAATCTAATTCTGATTTCATGCGCTCGCATGAGTTTGAATGCAGAAAAGCTATAATGTTGATGTTGTTTATCCAAAAATATCAGAGACACTGCGTTTCCTCTTCTTTCTATTAACTTTATTTTTTTTTTCGAGCTTCTAACTTTACTCTTACTGACACGTCTTTTCTTCACACTACCGCTGGTGCTACTGCGTCCAGTTATGCGACTGACCTTTTCGCTTCTTACCACGTCGCTTATATCCAGACCCCTTCATCATTTCAGCTATTTTATCTGCGGCCTTATGTTTAAGATTTCGACCAGACTCTCGTGCACACGTATTCACAGCTTGTTTAAAACTGAGACCGTGATTATCCACATCATCTAATACATTTATTCCTGCTTTTATAGCATCTTTACCTACAGCTTTGGCACCACTAGTGAGATATGGTAAGACTCTTCGAAATAAACCACTCAAGAAATGGCCTATACCACCGTGTCCTCGCTGATAGCTTGATCCTGCAAACACTCGTTGTACACCTTCTCTACCTAGCCCAGCACCAATTTGATCGGAATAATATTCTACGTAGTAACTCATTTTTGTTTTTCATGTTCTACTGATAGCGTTTAAAGTGAAGTGTAACTATCAACGTCCCGTACTCGAATGGCATATTATTACCATATCTATTGTAACATTTTGAAACGTGTTGTTCAGCAGTGGTATGTAATTAGGAGGTGCAAGTTGTTTGACCATAGTTACACCCAGTTTATACTTGGAATTATCCAATACCACTATACGTAAAAGTGATGCTTGAATATCACCGACTGTGTATGGAATGCAAATATCAGAGTAGACAAAAAATTGATCTGATATAGCTCTTGCTAAACAAGCAGGTCTGTTCCCTTTGATTGTTGTATATCGTGACTCTGGTGACTGTGGTTTCAAGGTTATAAAATCCTCTAGCCTATACTTCTCATTCTCAAAGCCAAATATACGTTTAACTTTTTCGCTAAAACTATAGTAATGAGCTTCCTTACATTCGCAGATTTTTCGTAGGTTGTAGTAGCCTCTTTTCTTTTTTGCTGGCGCTATAAGTAGATGTCCGTGAAGTTCAGGTACATTATTTATAGCATCCGCTAGATCTTTTAGGCTGTCGTAGACACCAGGTGGAAAAGAAGTATCGCTGTACTTTAAATTTACAAATTCATGCGTGTGTTCTGTCGCACTTCTTTTCTTCTGCTTTTTCTTATGCTTCTGCTTCTCATCGTTATCGTTAGCTGTTGTTATTGTTGTTGTTGTTGTACTACCGCTACTACTAGTTTTGGTAAATATTATTTCGCATTCACCTTTTTGAATATGCACCATAGTGCATGGTATATGTATTTCCGTCAGTGCAACAGCCCAGTTCCCAGATAGCCAGACTTCATGAGATAGTTGAGTGTTAAAGCAAGACGTAGTGTTATCTGGAAAATATTTCATACTACTGTTGCTTGGTAGTACCAGATAAAATTCTTCGCTAGACATGTTTCAGATTTCTACGATATCGTTTGCTTTAATCTACGAGTTAAATTTATCTGGATAGCCAATCCACTTCACAAATAATTTCTTATTTACTCCTCGACCTTTAGTCTTAATTACTCGTTCAATTTTGAATTCCTTATTTTTTGCTACACGATCATCACCGACACGTATGAGTTCTTCTGGATAAAAAAATCCATCAATTATTTCTCCATCTAGATCAACGAGTTCGTAGGTATAAACATTCTGTCGATGTCAAACTCTATGTACTCTAAAGATCGCTTCGCTGTAGTTCTTCTCGTATCCTTTGTCGAAGGTACCTTTTGCTCGACTGATGCGAACGTGCTTACCTACTCTATATATACCTACTCTAGACTGTTTACGCTAACTTAGTGCTCTTTTCTGTAAATTTTTTCTAGCCTCATCGGTGTTTCGCATATTCACTTTAGCAGCAATACCACTGTGCAGTCTGTGATTGTAGGCATAAACAATATTTTGAATAACGTCAATAATATATCTGTGTGTATTTTTATGTGTGAAATACCTAAACATTCTTTCTTTGAGGGTTCGATTAAGACGTTCCACAACTGATGCTTTAACGTCAGGATTACGTACAACTCGAAAATGTATATCATGCTGTTTTAAATATTTTTGGCTCGACCTAAGCGTATTTACTAAGAATATCTATTACGACAAGAAGATATGCAAAGTTATCGTTGTAAGTTTTGAGAGCCTGCATGTCACACAAATCCATCTCCCAACAATCATCCACATTACTGACATTGTACATGAGTCTAGGAAATTTTCTCCTAATAGGACGATGAAGCGTGTATGCATCCTGATTGCTTAACCAAATATTAACGTTATTCTTATTTTTTGCTTATTAACACGAATGAGGTTACGTGCACCTGCGTAGCCAGCCTCATGTTTAGTGTCAAAATATTGATTTTCATAAGACATTCTTAAATATTATAGCTTAGCCACTTATCGCCTGATTTTCGTGGTAAGGATTTTTTTTGTTCAATCGTTCGCTGTAACATTTTGAAGCAGCAAGTTTTGCACCTTCCTCCAAAGTCTGAACGCTCTCCGAACTATCTCTTTTACTTGAGGGTATTTTGTCCAAAGCACGTTTGAAATTTTCACTAATTGACAATACAATCCGATTACTTATGAATTTAGACGGTGTGTCAGACGATGCTATAAAATTAGCAAGTTGAAATCTTCTAGTACGTTCTTCATCTGTTGCCTTGATCTGAACAGCATCCTCCGCCAAATCTATAATATTTGACTGAGGTATAACTTCACCGTCGATGCTGACTGTGCCCGAATTATCCCATTTGATACGATGAGGTACAGTTGATTTCCAATGTTTAAGCAATAAACGAGCTTTCCTCACATAACCCTTAGGTATACTTGTCAAAATTACCTCATCAGACAAAGGATTTAATGCTCTTATTCAATAATTTACGCAAAATGTTTTTATGTTTCTTTAACTTTGATTTGTGAGAATTTTTAATTTTTACAACACCTCGTAACACATTTAACGCACACTCACATATACTTTGCGACGCTGTGCCTCCCAACACAGGTGCGCAACACCTAGTGCCTCGCATGCGCTAGGATTTTTCTTTAACGTAGGATTTGGCTGCGATTCTACAGAAGTATTGGTGTTCGAAGATGATGTAGATAAGGGAAAAATGGTTGTAGAAGAAGAACAAGATGAATCGTCAGAGTGATTATGCTCTGAAAAAATTTATTGAATACAAAATATTTGAAAACCCTATTTTACACTTTCTTATTTTTTAATTATTCTTCTGGTGGTCCTGAAAAACTCTGTCCCAGGCGATTAAACACTTCAGGTAAATTTTCAGTGTCTATCAGTATGGAATTTTTATCTTTACAAGCATTGAAAAACCAACGTATTTCTTGTGCTCTTCGAACATACATGATACGCATGATATCTTGTTTCAAAGCCCTGGGGTCTTAGCAAATCCTTCGAGACCACGTCGAATAACTTAAATAATATTTAAAAATAAGAATTTATTTCAAGAAATATGTATATTTAAATACAGCATAATAATCACGTTCATTAATTTGACGATCTCTCGGATTTCCCTGGTTAAAAAAATGCTCGGTGACCAATCCTCCAGCGCTTCTTCTTGTGTACCGCATTTCTTCGGGTTCTACTGGCCGGGCCAACAAGTCGAGGATTTGTTGCCGTCTTTTGACACATGGATGCTGCGCATACTCAATAATATTCTCGCTTTCATCAGCTGCTCGTTCCATCAAGCGCTGTAGAATATTATTAGCAGCAGCTGTTGGCTCTGTACATGTGGCAAGAAGGTGGTCAACATTAGCCATGCGCTGAGAATCCCTATTGGCAGGTACATCTTCAGCCTCTTCCGATCTAGCATCGTGGTCATTCTGCGCTCTCTCTACTGCTTCACCTTCCTCCTCCATCGCCTCATTCACCTGAAGATGCACCGCTGCAGGCGCCGCAGCCACCGCTGCTGCTGCTTCTCTCCTTACGGCTTCGCTCTCCTCCGCCCGTAACTCCTCTCCTTGTGCATCGGCAGCGCTCACCCCCACCATTTCAGTCGGTACAAACTGTACATCGGCTACAGCATTCCCCGCTTGAGCTGCATCCTCCTCCTCCGTCTCACTTGCCTCTCTTTCTTCCTCCTCCACCTCCTCCTCCTCCTCACATCCATCCGATGACGTAGGTTTAACATTTTCACTTGATATGTATTCTGTAATATCATCTTCATCAGAGGTTATGTCGGCTAATAAATTTTCTAACGCTGAAATGTAAAACAATTTTATGTTAAAAATACAGAGCTTACTTTTTATAATAAACGTTATATGTATTCGAAGGTAGTGATGCATACAACATGAATATTAAAATCTCTTTGATGTCGAATGAATTAAAACAAAATATTAACCGATATTTGATTACACATTTTTTAATAAAAAGCAAGAAGTATAGCGAGAAAAACAGTTGTTTAAAAAAGTATTCTCACTGTCATAGAATATAGCGGATGTATATTCTTTGATTTTATAATTATACGTTATATTACTGTAATGATAGAGAGAAACGCATCGCATGCTATGTAATATGATAGATATTGATAAGAAACTAATATCCCTAGCGGTGAAGCAGACGACTTGAAAACACTAGGCGTCATACGTAGCAGTCGACGCGTTCTACGGCAAGAGCAGACGACACTGCGTTACGAATATGTGTATGCGCGCGCGCGAGTGAATGAAACAGAGCTTGTAGCAGCAGCAGACGACGCTATCAGCTGTGGCACCGTTTACCTCGTTGCCAAGTACAAGCGCTGTTTAATTTTTATTAATGACAACGCGATATAGTGCAGAAAAATTGCAATCAATAAAAATGTACTCACCATTATTCTCCTCGAATGCTGTCATTAACCGCGTCAACACAGGTAAATGCGCAAAATTCTGTTGCATACAAAATTCTGCTGCGCATCGCATAGCTAAGTTGCATTTTTTAAAAATGAGTCAGCTGTGCAATTTTCCGTGGCCCACAGCATCGTAAACGACGTGAAAACTCGCGGCATAATTGCTTGAAGATTGCCCGCGATGCGAAGCACTACAGTGCGTAAAGACTCCTCGGCTACGTTATACATGCTTGCGAGATCTTGATTTATATTTAATGCAACTACTCTCATGACTACTGAGCTCCTGAGATCAACGTAGGGTTTATATAGTATAAAAAACGTCTTGCTAGTGGGGGGATGTGTGGACTCGCCCAATAGTATGAAGTGCAAAAAATAACATCCTGTGATAAGTTTTGCCTCAGCTTTATCGTTCGCGAGTATCAAAATTTCGTCGAATGTCACTTACACGATAAGAAGATCGACTGATTCATAGGTATTATATTACCTACGCTCTCACGGGTCCAAGATGCATAACAATCTGAAATAATGATACCGTCGACGATTCTCGCACGATACAAGGCGGCTGAAATCAATGCTCTATCACATTTAATAGCATTCGACTTCCTGTGCAAGCGATGACTATAGCGATTCTCACACAAGCAGTATCAAGTATACGGCTCCGAGAATGCACGTGTTAATTACATTTGAGATTACTCTGAACCGTTGTTTTGTCACACTGATCCATTTTTTCCGCGCATAGGTATCGACTGGAAAGACTCTTGCCGCCGAGTAGATACTAAAAATATCAAGTTTAGGCTTAGAGTCAAAGATCATGCTCTCTCTCTCTCTCTCTCTCTCTCTCTCTCTCTCTCTCACACACACACACAATCGTAAAAAAGTATCCCGTGTTAGTCGAGCAGCAAGCAGTATCAAACACGTATAGTTGTTTTGTCACATTAATTCATCTCCGCTGTATAGGTATCGCCTGCTAAGACTCATGGCGACAAGTGGATACTAAAAAATATCAACTTCCTGCGAAGAGCACTTGAGAGTCAAGCTCTCTAGCGCTCGTAAAAAGTATCCCGTATCCGTCAAGCATTTCGCTGCACAACGCGTCAGCCAGCTCGTTCGGGTATCGGGTGTACGAGCACACGTGCGGTATCGAACAATAATCAACACAAGTCTAAATTTTTCTCCTTCGTCCCTCCTTCTCCTCCTAGGCCCTACAGATGACTGCTTGGACTACAGTCATCAGTTCCAAGTTGATCGTAGTTCCATTAGGATGTCTGTGAAAAGTGTTGTTTTACGTCAGTTGGAAGAGAAATGCTCTCTCCTAAAATCGCAGATGGAGCGTACGTCGCAGCTCATACAGCAGCACCTCGACACGTATGCTGAGCTGTATGAGGAGCGTGAAGAAATCAAACGCGCGCTGCACATCATGAGAAGTTCACCTTCCATCGGCCCCGTCAATTACTACATCCCTAAGCTTGGAGATGTATGTGAAGTGTGTGCGCGGGTGATGAAGCGTATGACCATACGCACACGCTGGACGTACTGCACGGAGTGCAGGGCGCGACGCTGTACGACGTGCAGCAGAAGAGAACTGTGGTGTTGCAGCGTAGGAATAGCGAAGAGGGATGAGACGGAGGAGGTTGCCGAGGAGTTGGTGCAGCAGCAGGTTAGTTCGTAAGGTAAATATCTTTTGTTTGTCATAATAAGTTAATTATGTGTATCTTTACACAGGTGCATATCGATGGAGATGCTGCTATCGTGGAAATCGCGAAAAGAGAGGAGCAGGAAGAGGAAGCGCAGGAAGCGGAGGAAGTGGAGGTGTTGGCCGTGGACGATGCCGCCATGCAAATCGATATAGGAGAAGAATTTTTTCAGTTTGACTCGCATGTATCTCCCGATGACTTGCTGACATGGAAAAGCCTGTCGTCATGAAGATAGAAGCAAGTGAAGAAGACGAGACAGTTGACGTCGTATAGTGGTATTTTATGTTTGTGTGTGAGTATACAGTGTATAGCGAACGCGTAAGTTTTATCACTAATTATATTTACCCGTACGTGTGTGTGTGTGTGTGACTAGATTAGTAATTAAGAGTAAGGAGTGATGTGTGAGAGTGTGTTCGTAAGAAAAAAGAGATGTGAAGAGAGAGAGAGAGAGAGAGAGAGAGAGAGAGAGAGAGAGAGGAAGAGCGTGTGTGTAAGAGAGAGAGAGGTAAAGCTTGTGCGTGAGAGAGAAAAGGAGAGAGAGAGAGGGGGGGAAGAGCCTGTGTGTAAGAGAGAGAGAGAGGTAAAGCTTGTGCGTGAGAGAGAAAAGGAGAGAGAGAGAGAGAGAGAGAGAGAAAGTGAGAGAGAGAGAGAGAAAAGGAGAGAGAGAGAGGGGGGAAGAGCGTGTGTGTAAGAGAGAGAGAGGTAAAGCTTGTGCATGAGAGAGAAAAGGAGAGAGAGAGTGAGAGAGAGAGAGAGGGAGAGAGAGAGATGGAGAGAGAGAGCGTGTGCGTAAGAGAGAGAGAGAGGAAGAGCGTGTGCGTAAGAGAGAGAGAAAAGGAAAGCTTGCGCGTGAGAGAGAGAGAGAGAGAGAGAAGGAGAGAGGGAGAAAAGAGAGCGTGTGCGCAAGAAAGAGTGTGTGCGTGTGAGTGAGAGAGAGCGCAGTGTAAGAAGCTAGTGTCCCTCGTGCGTTAGCAGACGATACGATACACTCGAAAATGATACAATACGAACGACACAGCGTGGTCACGATTGTGTGTGTGTGTACGCTAGCGTACGTGTACGTATGTGTACACATGTGTGATTGGATTTACATTGTTTATGATAATTCAAATAAATAATATTTTTATAGTAAAAACCATTATATATTGTAAGAAATGATTTTTTTTATTTACTAACTTGGTGTGTGGAGACAACAAATCACATCATTACTAACATATCCTTATCTTATCAATGTAAACAAATAATTAAGTCAAGGTATTGTTTGTTTACATAAAAAATTAATTTAAATTATCTATATTACATGTAATAAAGTATTATTACTTGTTTACATTGATAAGATAAGGATGCGCCAGTGATGACGTCATTTGTTATGTCTTCCCATACCGGCTTACTTACTACTAGGCACCTTGAATTGTCGCGCGGGAAGCTCCTTAGGCGTGGATTCCCGCTTGTTCTTGTTTTCAAAATTCGTAGAGGAGAGAGATGTGGGAAAGAAATAAGAGAATTCGGTTGAGCGAAAATGAGTGTGTTTTTCATACGCTCAGAATGAGAGGGGAAAGCCGTCCGGCATAAAACCCCTCTCGAAAATGTTACAAGCTGCAGAATAGAAGAAGTGTGGACTGTGTGTGTGTCGTGAACTTCTACGATTCTCAGAGAGAATCTTCGCTTCGTGTCAGCGGCGCAGTTCCGCTGACTCAAGTCGGTAGCACAATTCTACCGACTTGCACGTTTCGACGCGCGCGCAACCGGTCGCGAGCCAAACAACACTCGGCGGACGTACGGACGAGCGAGATCGCAAAGTGAAAAGTCGTTCGATTCGTCGCTAGCTAAAGACAGCACGAGCTGTCAACTGCTTGGCGTCTTATCGAGAACTGACTCGGCGCTCGTCCGACCGCGCGCAACTCGAGGCCGGCGGCGCTGTCGGCGAGCGTAGCAAGTCGCGACGTCGCTTGCTCAACTCGAGTACGGGAGATGGCGCCACTTGTTCTACGTCGACCTCGCAGAGTTCGCTCGACACCGTTTTCACGGTGGAACTCTTCTCCTCGGGTCTCGACGGAACAATAAGTATGTACCATGAACAAAATGTAAGAGGCGGGTGTATAGAGTATAGAGCAGGGTGGCTCACCTCCAGTCTTAGTCGGAGTTATTTATAGACCCCCGAAAATCCCCATACAAAAAGACACCGACCTTTTTGGTGTTTTACGAGATCTCTGAGGCGAGTTTAGCCATAAAATCATAATGGGTGAAGCAGACTTGTTGTTTCGGTCCGATGATGCTACTACCATCAGGCGCTTGTTTGAAGAGCTCTTTCTTCAGATAATCACAGCTCATCATCTCACACGTGGATTGACCTTATGATGACCGACGAGAACGACACGATCTTGGACTTTAGGAATAAGTAGCTGCCTAGTTTCGGCAAGCATTGTGTCATACATGTCTCGCTAGACATCTATGCTCCCACTCCCGTGAGAAACTGCTTTGCTTACCGTGATTACAACCGGTTGACATGCGTTCTGCTTAGGAGCACGATTCCTTCCTTCGCCAACAACTCTCGGACGCTCTTGATGAAAATAGGAATTTATGGAAGGTCATGCGTTATCTCAGTCTCTTGCCTGGGCGTAAGGAGGAGGAGTTTTCGGTTTCACGCCAGGGGAGCTAAATGAGCACTTTGCAGGAGTATCGGTGTCACCCCTCGAAAATATAGACGATGCAACAGACACTATTTTACTTGCAAGCGAGGAGAGCTTTACGTTCAGTCCTGTCAGTATGAGCGATGTCGTCCTTGCTATATCACACTTTTCCTCGCAAGCGAGGGGTATCGACGGTGTTCCATGCGGGGTGGTCGTCAAGGCTCTCCCAATTATTGGCGAATTTATTCTTAAATTGTTTAACTGCTCCTTTGCTCAGGGAATCTTTCTGAGTATCTGGAAGCAGGCTTAGTTAATCGCGCTAAAAAAGACCAGCGCTCCTTCCAATGCTAAGGACTTTCGTCCAATTGCATTGCTCTGCTTCCTCTAAAAGGTACTCGAGAAGATCGCGCACACCCAGATCACGGAGTTTCTTAACAAAAATAATTTACTCGGCCCCTTCCAGGCCAGTTTCCGAAAACACCACAGTACACAAACAGCGTTATTAAAATGGGCCGACGACGTACGCATGGCAATTGACAAAAAGAAGGTGACGCTTATGCTGCTGTTTGACTTCAGCAAGGCCTTTGACACCATCTCACCTTCTAAATTACTATCTAAACTGAGGTAGCTGGGGTTCTCTAGGGCAGCTCTCCTGTGGATTACATTATATTTACAGGGGCGATCTTAGACGGTAATTTCGAATAAAAACGGAACCTCAGAGTGGCTTGAAATCAATCTGGGAGTTCCACAGGGTTCTATACTGGGATCCCTGCTGTTCAGTCTCTATGTCAACAATTTGATTTTGTTTTCAACTAACAATTAAAACATACATGGGGCATTTCGCACCAACTGAGACAAAGCATCACCCAAAAATTATTTTCAGCCATAAATTCTTTAAAGGGCAAACAAATTAAGATTTTTTCTCTACTTTCGATTATAGAGTGACATTTTTTTTATCCAGGTGAAAATAATTTTTATTTGAGATTTTCAAAATAAAATTATAAATATACAAATTATTCCAATTTTTTTCATTCTTCAAATTCCAAAAGTGGCAGTGTTTGCATTTTTTTGAAGAACATTCTTTGCCCTTCATTTACCATATCAGGCTAAAATTTTAATAATCTTTTTGTTTGGATGAACCAGTTCTTTAATCTGAGGTAAATTCTTATTATTTCCATTATTGAATTTTCATTATTGAATTTCATTTAGTGCATGTAATGCTCGTTTATAGTTATTATTTTTATTGGAAAAAAGTAAAATGTGCTTACTGCACTGGAAATTTGTGTACTCTTTTTTGACCAATAGCTTTTTGGTAATCTTAACGAAAAGTTCGATTGCCTTCTGTCCTTTTATTGCTTCTGCAGACATGCCTAAATCTATATAATTTTTTATTTCTTTCTTAATTGCTGGAATTATTATTTAAAATTATCAAGCCACTTTCGATATGCGAGTCACACTCTGAATTTACTGGCCACCACTGACACAGTGACACTAATAAGATTATAGAAGAAGCATATGATTTAGAAAATGCATATAGTAATGTGATTACAAAGTGTCAAGAGAGCTGTCTACAATCCCCTCAAAAAGAGAAAAATTAACGAAATATCTTGAAAAAAGTTTAAAAAAGCCCGTTGCGACGAGGTGGAATTCTTTGTATGATGCTATTAAAAAAATGTATAGTGTAAAAGACAAGTAAATGGAGTTTGAAACTCATGTGCTTCTTCAGATATATTCCATCTTAATTGCGAATGATTTTCATTATTTGGAAAAATATTTAGATATTATGAAGCCGTTAGCTTGTACTTTAGATATATTGCAAGAAGATTCTTATTGCCATTTCGGATACGTATTACCAAGCTTATTGAATCTATGAAGAAAGTGGCGTCTATTAGTCGAGTGCAAAGAAACTAGTATTGATACATGTCAACCACTTTTAGAAGGATTAATTGTGGCTTTGGAAAAACGTTTCCGTGACTTTTTTAACATCAAGGATCGTGGCGAAGTAGCAACAATTGCAGCTTTTACTCATCCTAGATTTAAACTGACTTGGTTACACTGTTTAGATCAGTCAGCACAAAATAGAGTGAAAAATCTTGTGAAAAAAAATTGTAGAGCCTAAAGCGACTGCACCACCTCCAACATGTCCAGAACCAAAGGACAACTTTTTTGATTTCGGAGAGCCTACTGTTAATTATCTGTTTTCTACGATTCGTCCTAGAAATGAAGATGAATCTGAATTATTTAAAGGGTCCAGCCCGGGTTAAATCCTACAAAAAAAACCAAATATTCGTCTGATAAAATTTTTGTCTTTTCACGTAAATTAAAAAAATAAATATTTACTAAAAATATTTACAATATACACTATTTCTACAAAAAATATCATATATATATACTATACAAAATCACTGACCAAAATTCATGACATTTTACTATATAAATAAGTGTTTTTAGTTACCTGATTTTATGTTACGTGTTTTTATAACGATTATAGTAGTAGGGGCTGCACGGCTACGGCGCTACCGAATACCGACAGTCGGTAACCGGTAAATCTGCCTTACCGACAGGTAAATCTGTCATACTGACGTCCAACGTCCGACGCGGGCAGCCGGAATTTGAATTCGATGCATATTATAGGGTTTAAAAATTTGTTCTTATGTGTTTTACCGACGTCACACGTGGGCAGCCTGCATTCGAATTTCTTGCCGATTTACGACGCCAGCTTACATTCGATGTTGGTAAGATATATTTTTAAAACATCTGATGACGCGGTACGGATGTGATGATGCAATCCCCCTCCCGTGCTAAAGGCAGCTCTTCACCACATTATACAGTGTCGTCGAGCTTTCCGCGTATATCTATATTCTATTCTTACCGCAGTCCGATGCGGGCTGCAACGCGCGCTGACTATAGATATAGATATACTCTCTTTTACTATATAGCGCACGCTGTAAGCATACAGTGTCGAGCTCTCCGTGTATATCTATACTCTCTTCTCGCCGCAGCAGTCCGGTGCGGGCTATACTGCGCGCTGAGTATAGATATAGATATACTCTCACCGCCACAGCGCGCACATAGTGCCGAGTTCTCTGCACGCCGAGATTAGCCATACCTATACTCTCTTCTACTCTCGGTCAGGCGCGCGATAAGTTTGCCCTGCAAATTCAAATGTATGATGTGCGGAGCGTATGGAGGGGAGTCGCCACTCAAACTAACATTATATTGCAAACGTTTTATGCTATTATTATGACAATATATTTCTAGATTTTCGCTGTATCGAATAAGTATAAGAAAGTCTATTTATACGATATAAAAACTGTACATGGCACCGCCGTTGCGAGATTTATATCCTACAGTAACATGATATATATCTAAACGACAATAATTCACATATCACTACATTAAATCTCACACTACAAAATTCTGATGCAATTGTTGCAAAAATTCAAATATAAAAAACAAATACAAAAACATTAATTAATATAGACAAATTTTATTTTAATTTATACTAAGTTGCTTTATCAACTAATCTCTATCCTTATAACTTTTACCCCTTCTTAAATATTTATAAATGCTTTGATCTCCCCAGGTTATATATTTTTAGCAGCAGACTTAATTTTTTTAGCTGTTAACAAACAAGTGACATGGCTACTCTTTTGGATAATTGTTGATCATTAGTGCATCATCTGGAGGAAGCTGAGGAGCTTTTATTTTCCAGACCTACTACTGATACGATTGTGATAAATCATTGGAAAAGTCAATGTGATTTATGTCTTAAACAATTACGTAATGTCTTGAAAAACAAACTACTCTCTGTCTCTCAAAAACAATCAATTATTCATATGATTGGTAAAATTAAATGTTTTAACATAAAATTACATGAGAGATTGACAAAATCTAGTGGTGGACTTGTGCAAAATAAGATAAATGCTCGTTGAAGATGGATCGATGTAGATAGTGCATTTAATAATAGGATGCGCACCAGTATAGTATTATAGTTTTACATTATTCAGCATATTGATGTAAAGAATTTTTTACAAGATGCCTCAGTTCATTAGGCGAATGAAAAGTTTTTATAAGAAGAATGATAAGTCACTGATAATTAATTCAGTCTTATCATGTAAAATTAAAAAAATTGTGAAAAGTGTGGATGGTGATGAAGAGGGAGAATATATTGAAACAAAGCATTTCAATACAAAAAATACAGAAATTTTTGCAGCATCTATAGTTAAACAGTGGTTTATTGATCACATCATGAAACCTCTTCTCACTAACATAGAGGAGTTTAAAGAGCAAGATTTTGGTTGGACTTTGCATCCAATAGTCAATATACACATAACCATGAATGTATTTAATCCAATACGTACTGGTAGCTCGTATATATCTCTGCCAGATTTTTTGGTTAAAAAAGAAGCATGCATAAAGGTCCAAAATTCTGATAATCAATGCTTCAAATGGGACACCCTATTCCATCAAAAAAACATCCGAATCGAGTGACAAATTATTTACCATACAAAGATGAACTTAATTTGAGTGGAATTGAATTTCCATTTTATAATCTCAGACGTATCAAATCATTTTCCTGTGCAGGTCTATTTACTTCCTATAACAAAAGAGAAGTATATTTCGTTTACGAAGAGTGTGGAAAATAGTGATATTAAATTTAAATTCATTGATTCTTTTCGTTTCATGCCTTCATCGCTTAAAAAATTATCCTCATATATCGAAGATCGTCGGTAGAGAATTTTCAAGCTTAGAAAAAGAAAAAATTAATCTGCTGACGAGAAAAGGTGTACTCCCATATGAGTACATTGCTTCGTTGGATTAATTGGATAAAACGACTTTACCTGATCTAGACAAATTTTTCAGTACACTTAATGATTCTGGAATAAGCATAAAAATGTATGGCATTCGTTTATCATACATACATTATATACATGTGGCTTAGATCCTGCACATTATTATACTATACCAGGATTTTCTTGGGATGCTATGCTTAAACATTCAGGTATGCAATTAAAACTATTGACAGACATTGACATGGTTTTATTCATAGAGTGAGGTATTCGAGAAGGTTTAAGTCAATACTCACATCGATATGCGACTGCTAACAATAAATATATGCTGCAGGATTATAAGACTGAAAAAGAAACCAGTTTTTTAATTTACTTAGATGCCAACAATCTTTACGGTTATGGAGAATCGCAGTATCTTCCATACGATGACTTTGAGTGGATAACTGATTGTGAGAATTTCGATTTTTTCTCAGTAGCAGATAATGCTCCAAACGGTTATATTTTAGAAGTAAATTTAGAGTATCCTTATAAATTGCACTATGAGCACAATGATTTACCCTTCTGTCCAGAGCATATAACACCTCCTGGATCTAAGTAAGAAAAACTATTGGCTACATTTCAGCATAAGAAAAATTATGTCATCGATTATAGAGCTTTGATACAAGTCATTGCTCATGGCCTTCGTCTGAGTAAAATACATCGAGTTTTAAAATTCAAGCAATCTCCATGATTAAAGTCTTAAAATGTTAAAATGTAAAATGTACAAAAAAATGTACTGTAAACTTCTGCACACTGACACCGACAGTTTTATATACGCTATAAAGTGCAATGATTTTTAAGAAGACATAAAATCAAACATACATATGTTTGATACATCAGATAATAAGTCCATACGACGATAAAAGATGCATTCAAGACGATGAAATACAGACTTAACTTTGTTGGTATCGACAGACATGAAATGTACTAGGTTATAAGTGTCAAATTTGCATGTAAAACCACTTATTAGCCATTATTACATGTTTGTTTTCTACATAACTCCTAGTAGAAGGTCAGACTTATTCTGAAACTTTACAGCTACTTTTCTACTATAAAAAGGTATCTTGAAAAAATATGAATATTCAGATTTTCATATTTTAAGGTTCAAAATGCAAATGAGGTAGCCTTAACATATATATAGGGCTTTAAAAGTATTTTTATTACAAAATTCAGAAAATTTTACAAATAACAGTATCTGGGTAGTTTTAGTTAAAAATGCATCACTTATGAGCTACAAATCATTGGAAATTGGCAAAAAATGCAAAATTGCTTAAAACCTTAACTTTGACCAGCTAGAACTCGAAACCAAATGAAGGAATAGAGCTGAATTTTTTTTTGGGAGTCAAGTACAACATATATATATATATATATTAGTAGAATTTTCCGTAGAATTTAGTTGTATTTTTTTCAGTCCCATAGAGGGTTTATTATGAGACATCAAAAATTAGATGCATTTTTTTAGGTTATAAAATGGTCAAGACCCATTCTGGGACCTATGCTGGGACTTTTGCACTATAAAAAGCTATCTCCATGAATTTTTTGGTAGACCTAGTCCGGATCAAAATCTTGCTTTTACTAATATTACGGTTTAAATGGCTTATAAGACAGGTATAACATATATCTATGCATTTAAAAGTATTTTTATTGAAAAGGAGAGAAAATTTTACAAAAAAAAAAACTATCGGTATGTCTATAGTGAAAAATGCTTCCCTGGCAAGCTATGAATTAATTAAAATGTGCAAAAAATGCAAAAAATGCTTAGATCACCTACTTTGACCCTCTGTAACTCGAAGAATAATGATGAAAAAAATCTGAAAAAATTTAAGGATACGCGTGGATACCTAAGGAACATATTCCCAGAGTTATCCCGATATTCATTTTTTGACCGCTCGATTTCACAGAGAACCACCCATATATATATATATGTTTTTTTTAAGTGGCATTTCGAACTCGAAAGTTCATTGCCTCATCTACGCAAGCCTTCCACGTATCTCTATTTTGTGCCAACCCCATCCATTGCGCACCCTCCCTCCCGATTTCAGTTAAGTCCGTTTTTACGTTGTCCCCCCACCTGCGCCTAGGTCTACCTAGAGGTCGCGGTGTACTTGGCTTTCCTTTCATTATACGCGCTGCCGTGCGATCGTCTCCCATTCTTGCCACGTGCCCTGCCCATCTTAGTCTACGCGATTTAATTATTCTGTTTATATTCGGTGACGAGTATAAATTGTGTAGCTCGTCATTGTGCAGTTTCCTCCACTCCCCGGTTTCTTCATCTTTCTTTGGCCCGTATATTTTCCGCAGAACCTTATTTTCGAACACCCTAAAACGGTTTTCTTCCGCTTTAGTTAGCGCCCAGGTTTCGCACCCGTACAAAATTACCGGCATTATTATAGTCCTACTTTTACATTCGCAAATGCCCAGTTTGTCCATGATCATATATTTCGTTTTCGATTCGCTCACCTCTAGCCCCGTGTCCTCAGCCGCATTTATGAGAATTTCCGCATTTCTCGCTACCGCTGCACCGTTATCCCCCAGTATGTCCAAGTCATCCGCATATCCCAGAATTTGTGTTTTTCCGTTAAGGGTTGCACCTAGCCCGCTAGTCTGCATTTTTCTAACAACATACTGTAGCGTTAAGTTAAAGAGTACCGTAGAAAGACCGTCACCTTGTATCAAACCGTCGCGTATCATGAATGATTCGGATACGTTACCGCCTACTCGGACCTTTCCCGTGCTTCCGTTCAGACATATTTGAATTAATTTCACGAGTTTTTTTGGTACTCCGAGGAGCACAAGGATTTGATACATTTTGCTTCGTTTGATAGAGTCGTACGCTTTTTTAAAGTCTATAAATAGTTGGTGTATTGTTTCGCAATGTTCCCATTTTTTCTCTAACAACTGTCTTATAGTAAACATTTGATCGATCGTCGACCTGTTACGCCGGAATCCACACTGATACTCTCCTATTATATCTTCCGCGAAGGACGTGAGTCTGGCCTGTATTACGTTTGATAGAACTTTGTAGCAGGTAGCTAAAAGTGAGATTCCCCGATAGTTATTGCAATCTCTCTTATCTCCCTTTTTGAAAATCGGTATGATGATGGATTCTTTCCAGTTTTCCGGTATCGTTTCATTTTTCCAAATAGCACATACTAGTTCAAAAATTCTAAATGTAAGCGCGGTGCCCCCATATTTAAGTAGTTCAGCTGGTATAGAATCGTTTCCCGCGACCTTATTGTTTTTTAGTTTTTTGATCGCGGCTTCTACTTCTTTGTAGGTCGGTTCTTCCATATGGAGTTCAGCAGTGTGGATTTCATCTCCCGTTTCCTCGCAGTTTTCATGTACGTTTAGTAACTTATCAAAATATCCTTTCCACAGCTTTAGCAGTTCATTTTCGCTTGTAACGAGATTCCCGCCCTCATCTTTCATTAATTGCGATCTACTCTGGAAACCCTTCCTAATAGCGTTGATTCCTTTGTACATCTCGCGCAGGTTATTTTCCTTACTGTTAGTTTCTATTTTTCTAATCTTGCTCTTTTGATACTCGCGCTTTTTGTTTCTGTAAATCACACCCACTTGCTTTCTTATTTCGTGGTACTCTTCTACGGTCCTATCGTTTCCATTGTGAACGCTGTCTACTTTAGCCTTTTTGCGTCTTTCAAACCAGAGTTCGCACTCTTCGTCAAACCATGGTTTGCTCTTTGGCTTTTTCTTTTTATCTAGCACTTTGTTCGCGGACTCTTTTACCGTTCTTTCGATAGCCCCCCATAGACTGTTTGGGTCGTCATCTACCTCCGTTGGTGCATCTGTGTCCTCGAGAACCTCAAACCGATTACTTATTTCTACTTGATACTGAATTCGCTCTACCCCGTTTCGTAGTTTTTCAATGTCGAAGGTTTCTACTTTGTTCGCCCGTTTACTATTTTGCCCGGCTACTAATTTGGCCCTTAATTTGGCCACTACTAGAAAATGATCCGAGTCGCAATCCGCCCCCCTATAGGTTCTTACGTCAAGTACATTTGTGTGGCGCATCTTATCGATAAGCAAGTGATCGATTTGATTTTGCGTGGCTCCGTCCGGCGATGTCCACGTTGCTTTGTGTATATCCTTGTGCTTAAAGCACGTAGTTTTTACTATAAGATCTTTTGCCGCCGCGAAATTTATGACTCTAATACCGTTATCGTTGCTGGTTTTGTGCAGACTTTCCTTCCCTATAGTGGGCCTAAACATTTCCTCCTTCCCTATTTTAGCGTTGAAATCCCCCACTACTATTTTGGTGTCGTAAGACGCGAATTGGTCGATTAATTGTTCTAAAGCTTCGTAATAAAGATCCTTTACCTCTTCCTCTTTGTCCTCCGTAGGACAATGTACGTTAATAACCATGTAATTGTACCACGTTCCTTCGATGATGATATACGAGAGTCTGTCGTTCACGAATTTGAAACTTTTAACAGCGTGTATAAATTCTTTTGCTAACCAGAAATCCGGTACCTAAGGAGTGTCCGCTCGCGCCCCCGAATATAAAGGTGAAGTTATCTTTTGCTAAAATCCCTCTATCTTGCCACCGAATTTCTTGTATTGCTACTAAATCTAATTCGCGCTCGCCAGCTTCTTTTAAGATTTCCTGGTACGCGCCTGCTCTGCATAAACTGCGCACATTCCACGTTCCCACCTTTAAGTCCCTGTTGGTTTTGGTTTGGTTTTGTTTTTTTTTTTGAGCCATGATAGTAAGTTAAACCCGCGCGTTTTGGATCCTGTTCCGATCGCAGGTGAGTCAACCGTTCTAGAGGTGATAACCCCCATACCTCTCTAGAACTAAGTATGAGAGCTTTCCGACTTTGATGAGGACGGAGCCAACTCATCGTCGGAAACACTACGGAATCATTCTCGTATCCTAACGCCCCCCTGCAAGGCAGCGTGCCTTCACTGGCTTCGTTACCGCGTAAGACCAGGTGGCGAATCATTCTACACATCCCCTTTCGGGGCAGTTGTCATCGCTCCCGTATCCTCCACGACAGCAGGATTTTTGTAATGTGTGCTAAAAGAGATAGAATATAGACATAGTGAGGTAGAAAGAGAAAGTGAAAATAGGAAATATTGTTGAGTGTTCGTTGTTGTGGTGGTGCTTGCGTAGTGTTTCTAGATAAATGCGTTCACCAGTGTGGGCTCATCACACCCACGCCCGGGCCTATCGGCTGTCCGCGGCTGCTTATTCGATTTATTCGCAGTTAACCTCCTTCTCAGGGGCCGTTCCTCTATCCGCAACCTGAGGACGCGCTGTGTAGTGGTGATAGGCACCCACCCGTCCGCTCTGGACGACTACGCCCAAGACCCGCTTAGGGTACCGGCGTTGCAACGTATATATATGGGCAAAAATAAAAATTTTCATCTTCGATTTTACAGAGAACCACCCATATATATACGTCTTCGCGGTAGCGCCATGAAGGCGAGTTTGAAAAGCAGATGAAGTCGCGGCGCCTGTGACACTATTTTCATATATTATCTTACCTTAATGATATAGCTAGACAATACAAAATATCTGTACCTGTAATTCTTGCAACAACATCAACATTGTTAAAGAATCTTCTCGCTGTATTGCCATCATTAGTGTTTCCAGAGCATTGTGTTGGACCATCCACTAATATGCCAATCTCTTAATGAAGCTTAATAATCAAACTTTTATTATCGCATTATCGCAAATTATATTTCTAATTCGTTGCGATAATGATGATAAAAATATGTTATGACAATTATTAATATCTATCTTTATAGCGGACGAATAGTTTTACTTCATTCATTTACAAGCTTTTTTACAATATTTATGTTAATACCTGCTATATGACTTGTATTGTACTTCATCGTGCACATTTAACTTAATATTGCAAAACATTAAATAGTAAAACAGGTAGAATTGTATTTATTGACTAATAGAGAATATCTGAAACTGCAAATATGAATTATTTACCCTCCACACTTTAAGTTCAATGCGATAGGATATATGTAAAACAAGTACCATACATCGAATGTGTGTATGGAAGACTGAAAATCCATGCTGTAATGACGTATCGTGTAAAGCATTGCAAACCTAAAAATAATGTTTTTATTGATACATGACTAATAAAAATAGTTTGCATTTTATTAATAATGATTAGGGAACTGGCGCGCTTCACGTGACTGTAAGCTGGAGGATACATTTTTTGATTATTTTTTTTTAATTTATGTATAAAAATTTTATAAGTAGTTTCAATTTATTTATTGTGGTCCTTCAGATATCAAGTATAATAAACTTTAAAAGTGGTTATGTCATCGTTAACATAAAAAATAAACAAAACATTCAGAAATAAACGATTGACATTCCGATTTATATTCGTGCATGAGTAAAGCTATAACCGTTCTAGTTGGAGTTTTAAGCACGCCAATGTCTTTTAATTATTATTTCTATTTATTCTATAGTTTGTGAATAATTATAATATAGACAAATAAATAATTAGGAATCAAAAGTGAAAGAGTCAGCCCTTGTAGAAATAGAAAACTCAGCAATTAGATGTCGACGACGTTTCGTTGGTTAGGTTCCCAACCTCTTCAAGTCTTCATTAACAAAATATATTACAATAAATATAATCACAACAATACGGTACAGTTCTGAAGAAAATAACAATAAAAATAAGAACATACCAATTTTATCTCTAAATGTCAAACATTACCTTAAATTATAATAAGAGGAAAGATTCGTCGAGTCATAGTCATTTGCTACATCCTTGTGCCATGTATCAATCACACATAAGTTGAGTATTACAAACACATACGAATCACGCACTAATACAACTTAGATAACGGAGTAGCGCAAGATAATCTCGAAAACGGATAATGACGGAACTGTAATTATCGACCTATTTAAAATTATTCAATAATGAGCAAAAACTTCGAAAAATATAAAAATATACAACAAAACTCATATCTAAATTATTAGTGTAAACTATGAATAAAAAAATAAATGTAAATAACTATATAAAATTGTTACAAAAATAAGTTCAAAATTTAAATAATAATTAGTTTTGATTTAAAATACTTCATATTTATTTGTATTTAATTTATAGATTAATTACAACTTTTGTAAATAAATAATTAATTACTATTAAAAATTCTATTAAAAATGCGGTATTGTTTGCTCATTAATTGAAAATCTTTTTGTCTATTTATAGTATTTACATTCATATTGATAAAAAAGCTTTCTGAAATCAGTCTTTTGTACCTGTTGCACTCGCGATCTAAAATTATAACATTATCAAAATCAAAACTATGTGAAGGATTATTTTTAATATGCGTCGGAATCGGTAGTATTTTGTCATTAGAAGTTTTTTTGTGTTCATCAATCCTTGTTTTTAAATTCCTTTTTGTTTGACCAATATACGTAGCCGGACAACTATTATATTGAAATTGATATATCAAATTAGTTTCACTCCATTTTTCTAAAACATCTTTGCCCAACCTAACAATACAATTTAATTTGTGTGTCATTAACGGAACATAATGTAGACCAAAGTTTTTGAAAGTATGTTTACAAGAATAAAAAAATCTTTCATGAAATGATAATGATACTGTTTGTGTGTATTTTGTAGGTTATTATTAGAATTAATAGAATAATTGATTTTTCTATAGCGTTTACGAACACAAGAATCAATAAACCAAACCGGATAATCATTATTAAGTAAAATATTTTTAACAATGGAAATATTGTCAGCATGAAAAGACTCATGGGAAAGTAACAAAGCTCTATCAACTAAATTATAGACAATATTACGTTTGAGTTGTATAGTATGATTAGAATGATAATTTAAAACTCTACCTGAATTAGTAGGTTTTTGAATCCAGTTTGTAATAATACAATTATTGTTAATAGATAAAGTAACATCAAGAAAGGATATGTTATAATTAGTTTCAACTTCGTGTATGAACTGAAAGTGACTATTGTAACTGTTAAAAATATCCAACACTATACCAATTTGTTCCTCTTTTATGCATAAAATAGGTATACAGCTATAAATATCATTCGAAATTTTAAGACACTCAGTTTCCAAATCATCCATAACGATATCCGCAAACAAGGGCGAAATAGGAGAGCCCATAGGAGTACCAAAAATTTGTTTGTAAATAGTATTATCAAATTGGAAATAAGTATGTTCGAACAAAAATTGTATAGTGTCGACAATAACTGTAAACGGAATCTTAGAAACACCATGAATAATGTGAAACCGTCTATCTATACTTTTCAAAACTAAATCGACCGGAATATTAGTAAATAACGTAAGTTACGTCTAAAGAAAGCAAAATATAACCTTGTGGAATGAAAATATCAGACTTATAATACAGAATTATAATATAGTTCTTCAATTATAAACAATTTTCAAAAGGTTTAAAGTAAGCAGGTTTTATGGTTATATTATAATGGTAATGTTTGTGTAAATAAACATAAATAAACAAAAGTAGAAATTCCACAAGTACCAATTATCAATTCTATTTAATTTGATTGTTTATTGATTCGAATCATCATAAATGGATGCAATGTAAAAATTTTACACACTTTTGTTGTCTGTATAGTAATGTAGTAATGCTAATAAAACTGAAAGAATTTCCCGCAAGTAATCTCCATAAATTAATAAAATCATATTACTAAATTACTTTTCTATCAATCATTGTCAGCATTGTGAAATGCTCACTTTCTTTCACATTCTTAAAATACTAAAAACTAATAAGATTAGTTATTATAAAGTAAATCCATCGATACCCTTCCTAATAGAATGCAGTGCATATTAAGATATAGCAAATTTGACAAATTCAATATTTAATTGAATTAATAAGAATAAGGAACGACAACGTAAGGAGAAGCAAATATAAAAACATAATTAAACTCGAAGTAAAATCAGTTAGAAAAAATCAATAATAATAGTAAATTCACGTAAAATAATAAAGATAAAATAGAACACCGAGATGTATACACACAGTACGACTCTACGGCAAGAGGCGAAGCGAAGCACACCGATATGCACACATACATTACAGTTCTACAGCGGAGGCACAAAGCTAAGCGAAGCACACCGATATGCACGCATACATCTCGGCTCCACGGCGGGAACACAGCAGACGCAAGTAGAGAGAAAAAAAAACAAGAGGCCTACTGTACATCATGGACCGCGCATACCCGAAAGCGATACACGTGCAATGAAGAGAGGCCGCGGAGCGCGCAACGCTATCGGCAAGTGACACATAAGTCACGCGCGCTAGAAGCTCGAGGAGCCGCCAAAGAGGACACCACGCAAGTCGGCTCAAAATGCACAGAGTAAGCTTCTATGAGTCTGCAGATAAAGAAGGTAAATCAGAGGCGAGTTTGACAGGAGAAGAGCACGAGGGGACTCGATGTACTAGAGGAGAGGATTTTTACTCTGATTTTCTGATTGGCCCTCTCTACAACGTCACATGCATAAAAAGCTCCAAATAAGGCAAGAAGCTGCATCTAGGCTTCCTAATTGGCCAAACACCCACCCCGCCGAGGAGACGAAAATCGCAGATCGCCTCTCCTACGAGAGCATAAAAGAACCCAGCAAGAGGTCCTCAGATCGTCAGTCTGCTTCAAAAATCGTTGCCACGCGAAAGCTCTGCCCGAGCCCGGTCCGGGATAACATCTTGGAGCTTAGAATATTTTCGACCGTTCGGGACTTAGAATATTTCGGGCAGTGCAAAAACTTATTATATTTTTGTTCGCGCCAGGAATAATTTTTTTACAACACGGGACTTATAAAAATTCGCATCAGTGTAAGGATTTAGAATATTCGGCTAGTAAAATAACTTGAATATTCCTATCATTAAACTTACTTTACTTGCAATCATACAACTAGAACATTTATGTTGTGGTTTTTTATTTTCGATAATTTAAAATAATTCGAAAGTTGATAGTTGCGAGCGAGCGTTATCTAAATTCTGTAGAAAATTGAATAAATTGCATTAAAATCGCGAGTGAATAATTAACCCGAAAGCTCCTGATCCCTGTCGCCCCGTTCAAATCGAAATCATCCGCTTCGAAAGCTGAGCCAAAGCCGCTGAGAGGACGTGCTGGAAGCAAAGCAGGCCCATTGCAGAGATAAGGGAAAAGGTAAGTGATTTTAATTAAATAGGCTGCATGCCTCTATCGCGCACTTCTCTCTTTCTTTCTCATAATTAGAAACCCAGTTAGCCCGCCATATTCGCGATAACGACATTACAATCAAAGTAACATCCTTACAACAAATCTCTCGGAAGTTACAGAATCAACATTAAAGAATTTAACTAAAGTCAGTGCGCGCAACAAAATCAATGCAATTTCGAAAGATTTTCTGGCGGCTACTGGAGGCCGTTCTATTAAACAGATCGCGAAGGTAGTCAAGCACCGACGGCGCTCAGTTTCGCGCTCTGAAGGTTTGTCCTCGTCCGTGCTTATGAAAGCAAAATAACCCGTAGAGTTACTGTCCGGTGACAGCTTTCAATAGCTTAGGACATAACAGCATCACATTGAACCCAATTCTATAGTCTCCAACTACAATATCATTTAAATGGTCTATTTGTTCTTTTAAATCAGCTTCTTTCATTTTACAAAGTTCGTCAGTTTCTTTTTGATACAAAATTATCATAGGTTGACAGAATCTAGTAGATGATGGTCTCGAATTCGACCAATACATTTTACCATTATTTCTATCAATCAATTGTAGCGGAACTATGCAAGAACAAAACATGTAGTCAAGTACGCTACTTTTTTCGTTAGATTTTTGTTTGTATCTATTCGTGTTTGTTCCATCAAAACCATATTTGACGAACAAAACTAATTTTTGCTTAGTATTGTCTTCGAAAGGTGGCAAAATCGCATAAGCTTTTGACTGTTTGTTTCATCAAATCTTGTAGCGAAACTTCACACTTCGTTTCATTGAATTGCAAGTTTTGTGGGTATGCCTTTTTTTTGCTTTGACAATCTGTTTTAAGAAATACGAATATCAATAAAGCGTACTACAAATATTTTTACGTATGAGGGTTGATGGTTTTGTCCTTAGTAAGGGAGTAAAGCTCATGATTGCTTCGAAATTACTGGGGCGATGATCGAATATAATTGATTATCGGTGAATGCGTTAGTTTGTTTATTGTTACTCATAATCGATGAATGAAATAAATAAATAAGAGGAATAGAAAGAGAGAAACGCGTGTTAAAACATGCCCGAAAAATGCGTGTTGCTAACTATACTCTAATTAAAAATGAAAATCTGATTGTTAATAAATGTCCACACACCCCCGTGGAAATAAAAATGTTTATAAATGTATGAAAATATGTACTTAAAATGTATTTTCAATTTGAAAAACAAAATAAATATTTAAAAATTATTTCTAACGTCAACCAGGAAACCTCTCAGAAGAAATACATGAGAAGTTTCATGGCTGACATGCCGAATATTCAAAGTTATTGTGTCTGGCGACTGTACATTTATTTTCACTTTCTTATATTTAATAAACATATTTTAAAAATGTAAGCGTAATATATGTATAGAGCACATATGTGGTTGTAAGATGGATATAAATCATGTCCATGTCTTCGAGCCCTACTTCTTATCTTGTTATAGGAACTTTTTGTTAGATTATATGTTATTAACATTTCTAATGCTTCTTCGGGTGTCATTTTTTCCATTTTTGAACTTTGAGAAATTTGATTTTGATAGTGGTCATTAGCCCAGTAGCAGATTCGTGATTAAGTGGCGCGGTAGCTCCACGAAGGCGAGTTTGAGAAAGCCTGCGGCGACAGCGACATTATTTACTTCTATATTGGATTTTTAAATTTTCAATTCAATAAATAGAAATATTTATATTATTGTATCTAAATTTTTTGGCGTATAATCATATTTGTATGCTTAACTATGATTTCCAATCGATATATTGACAAGAAAGCAACGTTTTTACAATAATGAAGCATGTCTCAACAAAAATGCTAAAATCCGTTTGGGATTCTTCAGCCCAACAAGTTCAGACCATGAAGTTGGCCGCACACGGCTAGTGTTAAGACCGTGAATTTAGCCGCACATATATTGCTTTCCCACATACTTATATACAGACCAGCGGGACTACTGATGTGATCACACATATACCGACCAGCGGGACTACGAGTGTGATTTTATTTATTTATTTATTTTTTCTTTATTTAATATCAAGTGGCGCGGTAGCGATAGCCAGGGTAGCCTATGACTACGTCTAGGTGGAGTGCTCCGTGGTTTTTTTTTGTGTCTAGGTGTAAAAATCATTTGAGGGCGGCGTCTAGGTGTACAGGATGGCCGATGACGAGGTCTAGGCAGTTCGCAACGTGGTTTTTGGTGTCTAGGTAAATAAATCATATGAGGACGGCGTCTAGGTCTTCAGGGTGTCCAATGACGAGGTCTAGGTAGTGCGCTCCATAGTTGATTTATTGAATTTCTCTGTTTCCATTAAAAAGGCGATTAATGTGCATATTTGTGTGGGAAATGATCGTTAAGTAATCAATAAGTTGTTTTAAGTCAGCAGACATCGTAGACTATAAGACGACGGGACGGCAAGTGTGCATTAAAATAATATTTTTGAAAATTGTAAGCTTTTTTTAATAAACACTAGTTAGCTGATCTTATCTCACCTGCTGAACTTTAATGCTTGATGCTTGACATATATAAAACTGATTTTACTACATATATTAACGTATATTTATAAGCATATACAGAAACTTTGCAAGCTGCAAAGACTTGGCAATTCTTTCAATGATTTCATAAATTTTGAAGGAGAAATTAGAATAGAATTCTTATACAAATGTACAGATTTATGAAGATGCCCTGGTAAAATAGTACATTACGATACGTGTGACTTAAACGGTTCTTTTTTACACGGCACAGTTAGCACCCGAGCGTAGGGAGGGCGCTAAGCGCCGTGTAAAACTGAACCATTTAAGTCAAGAGTATTGTATCAAATTTTATAGCACAGACAGCTAAAGTCCGCAAGTCTCGCCTATTCGTGACTAAAGTAGTCCTTATTTGCACCGTGAGGTTAGCGCACGAGCGTAGCGAGTGTTACAAACACGGTGCAAAAAAGGACTACTTTAGTCAGAGATAGGCGTGACTTAACAGCGGATTTTAGCTACATTGTTCTATAAATGCTTATCAATGCTTATCGGAAAACTGTTGGCCAAAGTGACGTTTTTTGCAGGTTCGTTCGCCAACCATAATCAACTGTTGGGTTATTTTCTACCAGGGTGGAAACCAAACTTATAGTTGCCAACATTTCACCTTGTAAAAGGTGTCTTTCAAACCGATTTCATACTCGTTTAATGCGTTTAATTAAAGTTCAGTAGAAATTACCTCAACAGATAAACGACCTCTCGAGAGCCTTATTATCTTGCGTATATTGTCTTTGAGGACCTGCTGCTGTTGCTATTAAGCAACCTTGATCATTTGGCGCGTAAGGGTCTTGATGATGCTCGCGGGCAGCTGCGGTAGGCTTGGATTTGTGGCCGGGTGTCACAGGTATGCTAAGCTCGAACAGTAAGGTTGGTCGGACTTCCGGCACTGCCGATCTATGGGGGCCGCGTCGGATCCTCGTTGTCGTTTATCGTCTCCTCCTCATCCTCGAACTTGATGAGACATTCCGTCGCAAATCGTTCCCTGGCTCTCGTTGTCTAACGCGCCGTTTTCGGCTTGATGGTCTTGAGCGCCAAGTGTCATTTGCTGGTCGTCGGAGCAGCTCCGGCAGTCGTCGTTGCAATGCTCTCCAATTGTGGCGAACTCTACAGCACTAATATGTGAGGGCTGGCCGAGTTGGGGGGAGGTGAGGGGTGGCCACCGGGGTGGCGTCGCAGTCCGCTTATGTCGAGAAACCGCTGTAACGGAAGAAGAAGGAAGACTTTGTTGTTCATTTTCTACTCATTCCGAAGAAACAAGCGTATGAGGCCTTAGAGTGAGCATGTAGTTGCCGTTGAGGAGGCTGAAGTACGAGTCGAACAACCATAGACCTGGAGGTCGGCATTGCAGGGGACGGGGTCGTCGTCGAGCTCGAGCGGTGAGAGTTCGTGAAGTTAAAGACGAGCTTATAGATTTTCCGTGGATCACGGTGTCGATCTCGCTTGACTCTGTTGTAGCAGCCCTGCATGTCCTGAAGCAATTGGCCGATGCCCAGTTTCTAGTCCACCGATATGAACTAAGGGTCAAAAGATGTTTGCTGATGTAAAGCATACTGCTGTTTACTCTCTAGATTCACACGTCGTATTTTTGATGATTCACGCGAGTACTTGCGTCGAGTCTTGGAAGGTGTTCGGCGCCTAAGTATTAGACACATTACAATCATGCGCAATCACGCACAATAGACCGATTTCTCGAGAGTTTGTGCGCACCACGCAGCTCCGAAACACCACTGTTTTAGGCTATGTTTATGTTTACACAAGGCCGGACGTACTCTGCTGCTGCGTGTGCCTCTCTCCTCTCATATAAACACTGATGCATGTTTGTAAACGATGCAAGTATAACTAGATAAAGTCAACTACACAACTTCTAGCTAGAAAAATCTGTTCCTCTTTCCTCAGAATCTTTGTGTAGATAGATGCTTACTCCATGTGTTCGGCTCTCTGCAACTGCAATTCGTTTCGTAAAAGGCAGCGACGCTTAGCGGATACCTCTCTCACTTTTTTATTAGAGTTGCACATAATTAATATGTTCTGGAGACATTCGCGGTGTAGTATAGTATATTGCACTGATTGCTGAAGATAACCTTATGTAACCTATTATCTTATAACATATTCATGTATTGTTGTACTGTTGTTTAAAGAAAAATATAATGATCATTAAAAAGTTCTCATTGACATCTCCAAGATACATAAGTATCAAACTTCAACATAAGTATCTAAGACATATCAGACAAGAAATCATTGGAGACAATAAAACGCATTTAGGTTAAAAAGCAAATTCAAAGTATAATAGGGTCGCGCTGCTCCCTGACGGCACAGTGAATAAAAAACTTATACTTGCCCTTGATTGTTTTTAAAAAGTAATCAGACATTGTCAATAAATTTAAAGCATGATTAACACACTTTTTACTAAGAAAGCTATAGATGAAATCTGATTAAAAGATAAATAATATAACTATCTAAGTACACAAGTGGACGCGTGACTGTCGCAGTGGTGGGACCTGTGCGGACACTCTCGTGCGCGGACAGTAGTTTGACCGCTCTTAGTGTACGACGTTGAGTCCGCTCTTACTTACGCGCGGACACTAGTCTGTCCGCGTTCTCTGTTGATGTCCTGGAGTTTCTTACCTTTTTGACTTATGGTGTTGTAGGCACACTTACTTACTCCTTCTAATTCCTTCTTTAGGTTTTAGGTTGTTTTAGGGATTACTCTTAATTATAAGAATAGTTATTATAGAAACTGATTAAATTGTTATCGTTTGTTTATTAGAGATAACCCAGAACTCAGCAGATAGTACAGTTTCTTACAAGATGTTTGATGGTTTTATCGGTCGTAAACTTATGTAGATTTAGTAACTATTTAGATCGACGTTTACTCTAATATTCATATATTTAATGTCTTACAATTATGGTCATCCTGTGCTCTTGTGATGGTTCTAAACACTAGTTCGTGGCAGATGCTAATCGTTATAATCTATACGCTTTCGCGTGGCAGTAAAATTAGGGTGGTCAACTGCTCTCGCTAACGCCGAAGATTCCACTCGACGGTCCTTAGGCTAGATCTCTCTTTAGGTTCTGGCACAGCTTCCTAGGGCTCTTCAGTGTTTTCAGTCGAGGGACGGTTTTGGCACGCTCCCAAGGTGTTTGGACAAATTTGGCACCTCCAACACAGTTACACTGCCGCTACACTTAAGAAGCAGGCTCTCACACTACGCCGAGTGATGTTCAACAAAAAGCACTGCGTGGATCAACCCCGGAGCTTATAAAGCATCGGTGTCGATACACGCAGCTGACATGATTTTAATTACGCGGCATCTCGCGACCAATCAGCATCTGCTACTGCGAGGATACGCTACGTAGGTGTGCTAACTCGCAGGTCAATGGCTGTTCGATTTTCGGCGCGCGGTTGTGCGGTGTCGCAATCATATATATATATATATATATATATATATATATATATATGGGACGATCCATGTCAACC